>NMRA01000154.1:688947-816840 GCA_002633005.1 Phoronis australis
GCAGAATACTCGCCGATGGAAAGTGGTGGCGACAATTGTTGAAAAACAGCACTAAACAAAAGTAGAATAGAACAGATTCGCACGGTAAAGTCAACGTAAAACAAAGTGGCGGGAAACGCTTGCCTCCTAAAACGTCACTTCCGGAGTAGCGGACGAGTAACTTATAAAATTACGAAAAGCTGTAATTAAGTGGAAAATATGTCTAGGATAACCAACCAACCTTATTTTAGCTCAAAATGACATGGAAAAAGGTTGCCTTCGCCTTTAAAACCTTAGATTTGTCCATCGAGGATTTGCCAGCCAGTCGTGCTTTGGGGGTTATATGGTCCGTTGAGGATGACGTGTTTACTTTCAGGACTCGTATGAAAGACTTCTCCTTCACCAGACGCGATATTCTGTCTATGGTATCGTCATTTTACGACCTCTTGGTTTCGCCGCACCGGCAGCGCTTCCGGCCAGACGTTACGTTCAACAGCTTTGCTGCAGCGCAGTTGTATGGGATTACGAAATTCCGAGCGACTTCCGATCGAAATTCATCGAATGGCAACGACAGATTTCCTTGCTTTAATCATTTGTTGTCGACCGGTGCCTCAACTGAAGCCTGTTGATTTCGGGGATGTGAAACTTCGACAACTACACTGTTTCGCAGATGTCAGCTCTTATGCATACGGCTGTGTGGTCTCAAATTGCGACAGGTTGACGACTCAGAACGTATACATTGTTCCTTCCTGATGGCGAAGTCAAGACTCGCACTGCTTTAGCCCATCACCGTTTCCAGGCTGGAGCTTACCGCTGCAACAGTTGCCGCACGTACTGGCAGAATGATGGAAAATAAGTTAGAGTTTCCTGTTGACGGTGTCATATTTTGGACCGACAGCATGACAGTGTTGTGCTACATTAACAACGATGCCAGACAATTCAAAGTGTTTGTAGCCAACAGAATCAGACAGATTCGTGACAAGTCGCTCCCCAGTCAATGGTGATTCGTGAAAACATCCGAAAACCCACCAGACGTAGCATCACGAAGTACGAGTGCTGAGAACCTGCTGATAAACACGTGCTGGTTGAGCGGACCCGAATTCTTGTGGAAGACGGAAGGCAACGCAGGCCATCGTCACAAGTTTCCCCGATACTGACCCTGAAGTCAAATTCGACTCGTACGATACGTGTACTGACTCTCCTGAAGATCCGCTAACTGTTTTAATCCAACATTACTCAAGCTGGTATAAGCTGACACGCGGATGTGCGTGGTTGTTGCACTTCAAGGATTTATTGCGTAGGTGGGCTGCAGATAGAAAGGTTGTCGAGGCTGAAATTGCCACGGATGTACATGAGCCGCAAAACACATTTGATTGCCAGAACGCTCAACTGACCGTTGATCATCTTAACGTTGCAAAAAACGTGATCATCAAAAGTGTTCAGCGACAAGAATTTTCATCAGATATTTCAGTACTGAAGAACGGTGGGAAACTTTCAAGAGCAAGCCCTGTCTTATCCCTCAATTCTGCGTTTGATGTTAACGGCGTTCTGGTCGTTGAAGGGAGGTTGAAGCGTGCTGAGATACCGTTTACGGAACGTCACCCAACTGCTTTTGGAACCGATGGCGAAAGGAATATTTAGTCACTCTACAAGAACGCTCAAAGTGGAAACGTGCTCACAGAAATTTATCGGTCAACTACCTTGTGCTAATTGTTGACGATAACGTTCCCCGGAATTTTTGGAAGATGGCTCGTGTGGTGGAGCTGTTTCCTGGCAGTTTACGTCTCTCATTAGACCCATAACTAAGCTTGTCTTACTTTTGTCAGGTGTTTGATTTCTGATTTATTGATTCAGTTACTTGATGTGTAAACTTTGTAGGTTGTTAATGCACTATTTTATTTTGTAGTGGGTAATGTTACGTATACTACGTATGTGAATTGGCTAAAGCTTCTTATATAACCGACGCTCCGGTACTGTCCGGCCTTCTTGACATAAACCGCTATACTGGTAACGCTTACAACGCTAACGATGTTTTCATGGAGCCTAGAGCCTATATCATTGTACGTTTTTACTATTTTTCTCATATTACCGTAGAGTTCACTGGTTGTTTCTCGTATTGTGTAAGACTGTTTAGCACACGCTAAATTACCGCATATCTTCATTGCATTGTAACGTGAACGCTGTATTTCCCAAGACTTATTATTCGTTATATTTGTTTCAGTGAAACCGGCCTCGTCGTACAGTAAACATTCAACGTCAACTTTGTTGTGAATAAACGTATCATATCCGTGTGTTCAATGCCCATGGCTCCTACGAATCATATCAATAGTGAATACATTAGCACCCTTACACCCCAAATCTTCCGAAAAGTAGCTGTTACACTACGGTCACGCATCCACTCACCCGGCGACTCAATGAGTGACATATCGGTCTTACCGAAAAATTCTCGAACGTCTTTTAGAGGTCACATTTGGAAAAAAGATAAATGATTTTATGGGATTTTCGAACTATTGAAAAGAAATATTTGGTGAAAATTGTCTACATAATAGGTAAAACCAAAATTGTTAATAACATGGGAGACTGCTCAATTGTAAGAGGTAACGATGTCATAACCAGTATTGATAACGAACATAAAATGTTCTAGGTGCCATAGTTTGTTTTTGCATCCTCCAGGCTGTGATTGGCTGGAATTCATAGCTTGATTGACATGATAATACTATCCAGTTGTAGAAAGTCAGTGGTTAAGTAACAAAGTCTTATCACGCCGCCTTATTAACATACCCTTCTCAATTAGCCAAGTCAAAATCGGTCTTCGTGCATTGCCGTAAACATTAATTACGTTACCGTTGTAAAGGGCTTTGGTCAATAAAGATATTTTTAAAAGAATACTAAACCCTGTTCTGGTGAATTCAACCAATTCTCATTTGCTAATGTATCGTCTGCGACCCACTTGTGTGATAAAAGTAGCACTTAACTAAAACTTATGCTTTCTGTGTCACAGATTGGATATTGTGATTCTTCGCGAGTGGACTTTCCCTACAGTTGTGTATATCACCTAACGCGTAGGTCACGATTGCCCGTTTAGCAAACTTTGTAAGGAGCTTTTAAGTTTGTTTCAAACTTTTGAGGATTGTGGGGGGTTACATAGAATTATTTTGATTCAAAGAACTGGATGAGAAATTCGTTTTTAATATCTGTTACTGGGCCAAAATGAGGTTCGGTATTCTTTTAAGTGTTTAGCATTTTTCTATCAAAAAGAAAAAGAAAAAAATTCAAATGTTTTGAGCTAGTTGCGCAATGAAAACCACTGGGGTTGATTCGCTGTTGCAGTAACCTGTTCTCAAGTATTGTGACAATCATATCTCTTTCAGACTGACGATATCTTTTTGCCTTTTTTCGTGAATGTCGTCATTTTAGACACATATCAAAGA
This sequence comes from Phoronis australis, assembly GCA_002633005.1. Lineage (NCBI taxonomy): Eukaryota > Metazoa > Phoronida > Phoronidae > Phoronis > Phoronis australis. The sequence goes on from NMRA01000154.1 coordinate 692,358, forward strand.
ATCATGCTTGGTAAATTTGTTCAGTTTTGTAGCTGTTTTAATGTTACACAGGTGGTATTGCACATGCAGCGGTGTACATGCATCGGTACATATGCATCGTTGCACCTGAAGCAGTGTACATGCAGTGGAGCACATGCAATGGTGCCCCTGCTTACCAATATATGGTATGAATCACAATCAATTCCACACTTTTTAGCCCCGCATTTCCCCCCCCCCCACTGTCTGCCGCATGTTTAAGCTACACCTTCAGCGTGTACTGTGCAACATCTGCACGCGCTAATTGCAAACACCACCTAAATACTCCTCAGTGTACCTACAAATGCTACCTTCTTTAACGCGTTGCATTAGCTGTATACAAGCGGAGATTTTTAAAATGCAAGACCAGCAAGACTTTGTTCACTTTCTTACCAGATATACTGACCAAAACTGAGTTAATAAAATTGATTCTAACCTGTCGCAACAATGTAGAGACTAAGCTTCAACTGACAAGCCATGGGGTTTGTCAAAAAGAAAGCTATGGTTGTGGACTACCATCCTCTCATCCATGTATCCATACAACGGAAGATGATTTACTTGCAAAAATATCATGGCTGTTATAGTGTGACGTCAGTGGCGGATCTAGGATACCATAAGGGGGGTCCAACATGTTGCCTGTGGGAATTGGGCAAAGTGGGATTGTATGTGCAGCACAGGCGGAAGATTGCGGCGGCCGGAATGTTTGGAAAACCTATCGGTGGACTAAAAAATAAAAAAACGGGAACGCGACCTAGGGTCTGAGCCCCCCTTTTACCTCTCCACGTTGTTGCTGTTTCATTTTGCTTGCGACAGCCAAGGCGGGAGGGGGCGGGCCCCCTGACCCCAACCTAAATCCGCCTATGGACGTACACCGCAACTCAGTGAATACTATGTCTACTAGTGTTAAAGGCAAAGCTTAACGCCTCTACAGTGCGAACAAACAAAAAGCAAGCAAGAAAACTTCATGACTCACCAACATACATGTAGCTGGTGAAATTCTGTTCTATCATGTTATGATTTTGTCAGTCAAAACACAGAATCCCTTAGGAATTCAAAAGTATTCTGTGCTTTGAAAACGGCGTATTCTACAGCACAAGTCAGCAATATTTCCCAACCAGTCGGAAACTAGTCGGCGACAGGTCGCCGATCAGTCGGGAAAATTAAAGCACCTTTAATCACATTTTCAATTGGTCGCCGGTCGGTGGACAAAGGTTCTTCCAAATGAACTCTAACAATTTTTATCTCAGACTTACCGTTTTCGAGTTATTTGACTTTGAATTTCTTAAAAAACGCAAAATTTCATTTTTCGAAAAATTTACAGAAGTGCGTGATAATATAAATTTAGATAGAGTTTTGAACGGACTTTCAGATAATATCTTTCATTTTTCGCTAGGACCTCTATTTTTTTAATTATTCGAGATTTTCTGATAGCGTTGTTCCTTTGTCGAGCGCTCTTACTGCATTGATGTTGGTTTAGCTTCTATTGAACAAGACTGTAGCCTATTTCTTGCTGATTTATGACATCTAAGTGCGTCATATGAATGTTATGATGTTGTGCAGCATCATCACCATCGTCATCATATTCGTCATCTTCGTCATCATCTCCGTCGTCGTCTTTTCAGTTAATTTCGCCAAGTATCGCTCAAGACTGTAGCCTATACTTACTGATGTCTGGCCTCTACGTTCGTCTTGTGAATGTTATCATTACTTGAATTGTTCATCTTCGGATTTTCGCTGGCTCCGAAATACTTCGAACACTTATTTTTTCATCGTCACCTTTGCAAATTCCCACATTGTGAACGTAGGATACTTTGCTTAAAAGCATTGCCTAATGTCTTTGTCGAAGCGTTTTCGAATACTGCAAAAAACACTCATCAATTCCACCAGGAACGTCTATTTGCCTCTGACATCTTGTTGATTGTCGGGTGTCGCGTGACTTTTCGTAAGGGGGCGGAGCTTGCGATACGTCAATTATAACGTTAATAATTAACCAATCAACAGGTGAACAAAACCTAACCCAAGTTAATTGGTTTATTCAAACCGGGCCAGCGGATTATCTGCTGAAGACGCTACAGTGACAGTAAAGGCCAGTACAGATGAGTGACGTAAAAGGTCGGCAAGTAGAGTACCCGGTAACACCTGGGGTAAAAATACATTGCCAGGCAGGATACAAAAACTGCCAACTAACTTACTCTCAAACTTCGAACTGGGATACAGAGTTCCTACTGACTTCATCAACAGGACACACACACAGCCGTCTTACAACATCACCCACTGCAAACTGAGTAGGTGTCGTCACGTTACGCAGTGCCAACTGACGAAAGCAGTCACGAAGGAGCAGCCAACTGACAAACATCAGGATGCTCACAGTGTCAGTTGACCACATCACCGGAAACACAGTGTCACCTGAAGATGTGTTGATTATCAACTAACTACGTAACCAGGATATTCACTGTCACCTGATTGGTTATATAACATACGAGCAGTGAGAAATACTGAATCATGGACAAATACCCTGGTTGGTAAAACAATTGCCTCACGTGACCTGTCAATCACTGAATGGTACCAGACCAAAAGCAGGGCTTGTGTTAACTGCCTTAACTATTAAAAATATCAATTTACATGTGACACATCGTGGACCTCTTGGCTCAAAGGGCAGCTCCTTAATATCACAGTGTTGTACAAAAAGTGCTAAAAAGTTTAGTTACTGTACTTCACATGCGCGCTTCCAGCCTAAAATATAGGGGGGACTGAATTTCTCACAGGTTAACGCGACACCTCTCGGCGAGGTAAGATCGACCGTACACGAGGTGATGCGGATATAGACCGATTAAGACGGTAAAAAGACTAATTAAATCGGGTGGCATTCTCCTTTAAGAAGTGCATTGGACTTTTTCTATACAAAATATTTGCTGAAAAGTAATACTTAACAGTGCTATCTAGTTATTCTTAGGTTTCAGCTTGTTAAAAATAAGACAGTTTGTCCACGTATGCAAAGCTATCGTTAGTTTGTAGAAAATTATAGAAAAACTTCCTAATTTGGTTTTCATAGTTCAAAGTAACAAGAGATCTGAGGTGAACACATGACATATTGCTGTTCTGCTAGAATCCGGAAGAGATGGTTATCTAGAATCTATGTGTTACATGTGGTTCTGATGTGACCTTCTATGCTATGTTTTCTGTTAAAATAGCTGATTCCGGGCATTTTTAATTAGTAGAACAACCCGTGACAGAGGCGGATCCACGGAGGGTTTTCAAGGGGACAGGGTCGAAAATAAAAATTTAAAAAATGTGGCCAGGAAAACGAAATCATGTACTAAAACCCCCAAAAAATCTTACATGGGAGGAGGGAAACACCCTCCAGACCTTCCTTCCGCTCGGCGCTACGCGCCTCGGATTCGCGCGAATCCTAACCCCCCCCCCCACCACCACCCCCCAATACTGAAAACGCATATCTGCCACTGGGTGACTTGTTTTATTAAGCATTTTTTGTCACAGTTCCACTGACTGTAGTCGCTCTTGTCATTTTTAGTGTCTGGGTGGCTTATTTGAGATGATTTCACACCAAATGATCGTAAGAACCTTGATCTCGCAATCTCGTTAAGCAAGATTGTTGTTTTCGCTGAGCTTCGAGGAGAGTGGACTAGCGTTTAGAAATGAGAGGGATCTGGGAGTGAGTGACGACTGTCAAAGAAACGGGGTGTTCTGAAACTCGAAAAAACATCAATAAATATCCGTAATTGTACCTGCGTGAACAGTGGTGCAACTCTATTTCAGCTGAATAGAAAGCGAATCACTAACAGGAACCAACATATGATGATTGGTAGCTCTACATTATATCTATAATCACGTTCCTAATTTTAATGTAATTTAATGTCTGCCTTCACACTGCAAGACAGCACCAGCCTGTGTCTTGGATCAAAACATGAATGCCGTAAGACGATGCTGAACCTTGCTGCACAAACAGGCCGCTTTCCTTTTTGAAGTCTCGCTTCTCACCTTTAGTGTTATATGAATCAGAACCAACAACAGCGACGTGACCCAGATAATAAGTCTGCACAAGCATATGACGAATCCTAATTTAAAAAGCAAGTAAGTAAAATGGGTTTTATTGCGAGGATGCTTAGTACATGTAACGTTTTACACTCTGTCTCACACTTTATATATAAGATAGCCAAGTTTACTTACAAGTTTCGAATTTGTATTGTACGCAAAAACAGTTTTCCTAAATGCCAACAGGTGTCATTCTCGTTCTCATCCATACGGGTCTTCACAATGATCTATATTCACGGGTGAGAAACAACATCATAGACCGCCGGTCCTCTTAAATCGGACCGCCTCACCCAAAACAGGACCTCCGGAGATCAAATGGGACCGTCGCACCAGAAAATGGGACTGACGCACCTAAAAACATGACCGCCCCTCCAGAAAACAGGACCGCCGGGGACTGAACATGAACGCCGGGGATTGAAACCGCATACTGTCCGGCGGTCATGTTCAGTCCCCGGCGGTCCTGTTTTGTGGTGGGGCGGTCATGTTTTTAGGTGCGTCAGTCCCATTTTCTGGTGCGACGGTCCCATTTGATCCCCGGAGATCCTGTTTTGGGTGAGTCAGTCCGATTTAGAGGACCGGCGGTCATGTTGTTTCTCACCCGTGATATTTATATCATTGTATTATCCGATCTTCGAATAAGTGTGCGGATTTCAAGAGATTGTTTTGTATTTCCATGCGCGCACCCGGGGAAGGGGCTCGCGAGACAAAAGCCCACTAAAAAGGCAGAATCTACTAGAACTCGGCGAATGCACAAATGACAGCTCTGAACATATCCCGCGAATCTTTTTTTCAGTTAGTAAAAGGTACACATTCTCAAAAATTTGAGCCCCCCATTTTAGGCTTGTTGCGCGCTCAATTTTTAATCAAACGTGTTTGAAAAGTCAACATCCTAGCGTACATACCCAGCATAGGCTTGCATGAAGAGATGATCTCATGCAGAGGGTCAATCGGTGTATTTCGATTAAAAAGTACACATAGTTCATTACACTCTTAATTCAATTTTGAATCGCTTGTAGAAGAGCATTAGCTCAAATATTGAAGTTTGAATTATTTTGAATTGTTATCTTAGCCACGCACCACCTTAGTTTGGCACTTTTGTCGAGCCTGTGATGTGTGTGAACTCGGAATTCCGCTTGCTTTCAAGATCGCCTGAGAGAAGAATGGTTCACTCACATTCACGTTGATAGAAAAATACAACTGCTCTCAAAGAAATCAGCGTTAATAAAACAATGAAAATTTGAATCAACATCTCTTGGCTTTTTCAATTGTTGGCGATCTCATTCACCAAATAATAATTGATTAATCGTTCACCGTGACACATTCCTCCCATGCTGTGACACAAGTTCCGGAAAAGGAGAAAATGAAGGATGTGCGGCCAATAATTACATAAATTCTTTACACCGAACAACAAATGTTAAATGATTGCTTGAATGCATGTTTAGTTTCCAAGTTTACGCATATGCGATTCTCAGATTAATCGTAATTCCAAGTTGCCGAGCACAATATCCGGACACAACCATACTTGGCCATGCTTTAGACAGAGCTTAGAAATGTGGGCCAAACCCATCAGGTTCGTGCTGATTGATCAGAGTTTTGCTTGTATTTAAATGTGGCACACGCGGTCTCATGGTAGTCCAGTTGCAGAATCCAATGAGACAACATGAGCGCTCACCGGTTTTCTGAATCTCTAAGCTATCTCCGTGCTACACCGGGGCTTTGCACCCAGGCTTGCCCACGAAGTTGTCTAACTTTAATCAGGCTTGTTCGAGGTTGTTGGGACATCGCCCTTTTCCCCAACCTTGAATTCCCTTGCTCCGTACCGACCATTGCTTGGAAAGTTTGAACAAGATTGATACACAACGGTTGTCAATTAGTTGTGTAAAACAAACTTGTCAAAAGTATCAATAAGCTTGTTGCGACAGCCACCTTCAACGTTGACGTCCAAGCTTCAAGACCCTTGCCGTCTTGGTAATCGTTGCTCTCCGAGATCGCCGGAATGAGTTATTAAAACAACATTTAAGACTGAAAGTCGATATAAGTGTACGTTGATGTTTGTCATTGAATGTTCAATTCTAAGTGTGTAGTGGCGTTGGTCAGTGTAGGCCTACTGTGGTGTTTGCCATTAAATAATCAATCCTTATTGTACAGTGGTGCTGGTCACTGAATGTTCAATCCTAAGTGTACCGTGGTGTTTTTCATTGAATGTTCAATCAAAAAGATAAGTGCACTGTAACTGGCCTTTGGTCATTGAATAGTGCATAGGTACCGGCATTCAATCACGTTGATTAAAACACACTGTTGTCACACGATTCGCACTCGGTTTATTAGCAGCTTATAGTGAGATTTTGCGACAAATGCTCATCGCTCTCTACGTGTTAACAGACTTGACAATATAGCTTGCATCTCTATTTGCCAACGACCAGTTTTCTCTTAAGTTTATACGGTTTGTGGGCTAGTTGTTGCATTTCAGTGGTCCGAGAACAATACTTGAAAAAGATCCGGGTGGATCGGAGCTGCCGTACACCGCCGTCACGGGAAGGTCGTTCTTTGTGGTCAGATCTCCTTCATCATACGAAAGGTCCTCAGCAATGTCACAGTTGCAAGCTGTAAAATACATAACACATATTTGATAGGAGTTAACAAGTTAAAATAATCGTTCCGCCTTCTTTATTAACTCACTTTAGCCCTAGTTCAATACAGCCCTAGTTACCATTTGATACCGATCACGGTGGTATTTGTTCGGGGGGGGGGAGGATTTCGCCGCTGTTTAGCTGTCAACGTTTGAATTATGAACTGAAACACATTGTCATTTTAAAGACAATCACATTCATCCGACTTTGAATCAGTTCAGCACACTTTTAATTCGCTATTTCAGTGTTTTTAGTCGCTGGTGGCTTCGATGTTCTTGTAGGCAACAAAAAGCAAGTCCTATCACAGAGTGTTAGGAATATCACGAGTAAGATTTTATGAGCTTAAATGGCAGCTATATACTGAAGAAACGCAGTTTTAGCATCCGTCACTTGTAGCAAAGACACTGGCCAAATTATTTGAAGCGTTAACTTGTTTACATGCTCGCATGTCAGTTATTTCTTTGAGATATCAGACCATATGTGTACGGCACAAATAAGTAGCTCATTGACGCTAACTGAGAACTATCTGACCACTCCACGCCACCATCTGGACACGGTGAGATACGTAAGACACTCCGAACTATCTGACCACTAAACGCCACCATCTGGACACGGCGAGATACGTAAGACTCTCGGAACTATCTGACCACTCCACGCCATCATCCGGCGAGATACATATAAGACTAGTCTCCTGCACTCTCCGAGCTATCTGACCATTCCACATAGCCCTCCATGCATAGCGAGGAACCCAAGACGCTCCGCATGGATTCCAGTGGGGTATGTCAGTTCAGATTATTAGGGTAACACTATGGAACGGGAGATCTCGGTCTGATAATACACTGCACGGTATGAATAGTATAATCACGTGATTGTTAACTGTACAAATCCAGCGACTAGGGCTAAAAACCGTTAATGCTTAGACGTTTCTCCTGAAAAGGTTTTAAAATGGGCCATGTTCAAGCTCTCTTTTAATATGTATTAACACGGGGCACATTTCCAGCTCTTGGTAGAAATATGGGTAGCATTTTTTGAGTTTGGCTAGGTTAATCTATCGATCGCCTCAGATTTTGAGACTCAGTTACACCCCTACGCTGCCCCCATGAATCGTTTCGGGGTCGGGTATTGAGCTCCTCAGTAACATTTGGTGTCTTAAAGCCGAATTACTTTCTTGAACAAGTTTATGGCCAATTTCGCATATTTCCATCACTAAAATGCATACTTTGGAAGTTAAATTCCATTTGTTACACAGATGTTTGCCACGCCCCTACATTTTTTGTAAAAATTGAAAAAAGGAAAACGGAAGTGTCATACAGTGATCAAGTTTCGAAAATTTCAGTCTGTCTTAAAAAGCCGAGTAGGGTCTATGGCCGAAAGAAACGAAGGCCATCGATACGGCACCAAACAGTAATACAATGCAAAGGTTTAGCTGCAAACTCCCACGTGTATTCGTCGGCACGCAACTAGTTGCACTTGTCCTTTTCTGTCTTTCAATGCTCAGTCAAACCTGAGCTAGTTGTACTTTCTTAAAGAAATGATTTGAACAAAATGTAGGAAAAGAAATCTCTCCACCTACTTGGACAAGTAAATTGTGCCTTGCATGCGCAGTGGCCGTCTGTTGGATTGGACCCTCCCCAGTAGTTCATTTGGTCACCTTTGCGGTCGACAAGATAGGTAAGCCACGAGCCTTGCGGAGTCGTTGTCGCCGAACCATTGCAGTTCTTTCGCACGAACTGTGAACAACCTGAAGAGCTATTGATGACAGCAATCATCATCTCCATGGTGACTGAGTTGTTGTAGGTAGGTGCAAAAATCAAACTCGTCCCGTTCTGCACAACGTACTTATACGCCATTTCCTGTGAAGCAAATTCAAGTTTAAAAGTATACACTCTTTCATTTGTTTTCACAGCCTTAGAAAGTAGAACAAGTCTCACCAATCTGTAGGTATCAGTAAAATATGTTTAATAACGTTTTTTACAGTCAATTTCATTCTGTCATTCAACTGGATGGCTACTTTGTTGGACCACCGGAAATCTAATGAATAAAAAAATTCATTATTCATAAACTTCTGTTAAATTTGAAAACATCTGATGACATTGTTTAGGGATTAATTATGACTAAAATTGCTTGCATTAAAGATTGTTAAAGAAGTTTTTAACTTTATATGTGAAGCAAAAAAATTAACAATAACAATGCAAACATAAACTGCAGACATATTAGCCAATATCTACACAATTCATACTTTGACTGCTAAATGAAGGCTTTAACTTACATAGTCATGGCCAAAGAGTGCTTGCGGCGGATCCGTGGCCATGTCACAACTGACCAGAAAAGGGCTCAGGTATCCCGTCATCCCATCAGGGTCAATATAATATTGACCACTAGGGTAGTTGTTGGTCGCGTACATGGAACAGTCTGAAAAATGAGGTCACCATTTGCCGTAAACACGTCATGAAAAGAATGATAATCGATTATTGAGTTTTTGTATTGTGTTGGACTGTATGTTTTATTTTTACACAAAATGGCAACGTGCACAACAAGAGAACAATTCCAAACTTTACGTAGATTACTTAATATGACACATGAAAAAGAATGCTCTCTAATGCCACCTCTCTGTAGGCCTATACAAATATCTATTTAGTTTTAAATCAGTGAAGCGAACGAGCGGCGTCTTTAATTTGTCTCTCACTAGTTACCGAACTGACGTCACCTGGGAGTAGTTAAAAAAAAATTCACTTTGAGCGTGCAAGTCCACCTTCCAACTATTTATTAATATCGCTAACCGTTTGAGGTCTCTCAACGTTTCATTTTATTCGCCGAACATTCCCTCGAGCAATAATGAACTATCTCTACAAGCCCAGGCCTCTCATCTGTTTCGACTAAGGAAGTTGATGCCAAGAACAATTGCGAGAGTGCTTCAGTTCATGCCTCGTGATTATGATAATGTTGACACGATACAAATTTGATCCCTAGGCCTACTTGCAAACGGATAACTCCCTCCGATTGTAGCGTCAGGCGTTTCTTGGGTCGAGTTCAGCTGTGAGGATGTTGTCTCGTTTGACGTTGTCGTCGATGGTGCTTCGGTTGTAGCTGAAAATACAGGACAATCTTGATGTAATGGCACACATTACCAATTTGTGACCGACTGGTCGGTATGGAGTCGACGACCGGTCGTCGTTGGTATACGTCTAGTTGTCACTCTAGCCATTACTGAAATATCGCGCCTCATTCTGGTTAGTTGTCGCGGTTGTAGGTGGGATTTCATATATTACCAATTTGTATCCGACTGGTCGGTATGGAGTCGACGATCGGTCGTCATTGCTATACGTCTAGTTGTTACTCTAGCCATCCGTGAAATATCGCTCGTTCTGGCTAGTTGTCACGGTTGTAGGCGGTCTTGTAATCATCATCGTCATGTGTCGTCGTTCATGTCATGGTCGACGTCATGGTCATCAGCGGGGCAGCAAGGCAGCTAGTTAACCCCCTGCCCCTCGATAACCCCACTGGTGGCGCGGTTGACGTTCCCTCAATAACTTGCAGAATTGTTCTAGGTGGGAACCGGCGGTATTCTGAACTTAGTGACGGTATGGAAGTGGCAGAATGTGTTGGCGACCGAGGCAGAGGGGTTAGATCTAGGCCTACAGTCGCCGCCGTTGTGGCTTTTACGGTAACAGTCAAAATCATTGTGGTCGTCGTCCTTGCTCTCGTTATGACAAAGATTTTCTGTAGTCGATGTCGTAGTGTTGCCATTGTCTCCGACCACGTGGTGTCGGCGATGGCAACGATAACAAAGCACAACGACGATGAGGACAAAATAAGGATGACAATGACACCGAAGCAATAAACGATGGCGAAAATGGCCAAGAGTGACGATGACGATTATAGCAAAGAGGATGAAAGCGTTGAAGATATCGATTCTATGGTGATCACCACATTGACAACTATATAATAACTGGTTCGCGTCAACTGACGATAATAAACTAAAAGTGGTCAACGGTAAACACAAGGATGACAAAATCACCGTGAAGTTTATTGTAAAACATGGTCAACATCTTGGTGACTGTATACTGAACTTACGCGCCTGACCGTCAGTTATTACGGTGACTTCTACTGACGCCGTTGTAACCCCGATAGGTCGCGAGTTTGTCGCCGTCAGGACAACAGTGTACGTTGTCCCGGGAATAAGGCCGGTGATGGTTTCGTACATGCTTGTTTTGGTCGAGTTAGACACTAAGTTGTCTTTCCATACCCTGAAAATGAGTGAACGATGGCAATTAATGATAATTGCGGCACTAAATGTTAACCTTTTGAGTCCTAAAATCCTGTGTGCAGAATTTGACAAGCGTTGACTTTGCTGCGGTTGTTATTTAGTCAGATTATCTTAACTTCATCATAAGGAAGATGAAACGTTGAATGTACATTCAAACTTCAACACTCCCCCATACATGCTTCAGGCGGTCACCGTGAACTTTCAGTACCCCGACCAAGCCAAAGCATTATAGTATTTCGGGTTTGTGGTCGGTTAAAAACCATCAGTCTCTCTTAAGTTTTTTTTCTAAAAACGCCACAACTTCAACAATACAGTTCAACTTGACAACTAACATGGTCGAGTAAGATACATATTCTATCTTGAACGTCTGTTGGAAGCCGCCGTCTTTTCCCGCGCGCCACACCACGTCAATGGAAGAGCCCTCAATCATGTCATATCCTGCAGGAGTAGCGCTCAAAAACGGTTTCTCCGGTGGCCCTGAAAGAAAAGTAGTGCTCTGAATCAATCGAGAGGCCTCGTAGTCGCAAGTGCATTCGTAATCAAAATATATAAGCTGTTATCATCGCGCACGGTTCACAGGATTTATTGGCGAAATTTAAAGCGGCATTTCGCCCTCGATAACACGCACTGTTGAATTCTTAACCGAAGATCTTTGAGACTTGAAACTGATACCACGCTGATCCTAACTGTTGCGGAATGAGCTAGCAGTTCAGGCCACAGGCAACACGTACAAAGACCATTTAGAATTCGAAATTTTAGGGTTCGGCAACCCCAGTAAATTTTGAAACTTTTTTGAGTCGCTGATGTTTTTCGATATTCTTTTTGGTAACGAAAAGGAATATTGCGACATTGATCTTATGAGAGTGGAAGGCCTAATTCGATTATCGAATGGCGCGAAATGCAGTTTTAATGGTCATCAAACAACCGTCAAGATATCCTGCAAATAAAAATATTCATGAAAAATCTCCAGACGCGGTAATTTGTTTTGGGACAAAACTTCGTTACAAAGTTGTGATACCTGTTTTGAAAAAGCTTGTAAAAGAACTCTAACTGTAATCTGAAATCAGTAATTTTACGGGACTGAAATATGGAATTCCAGTTTTCATACCATATTACTTTGACGTGTGAGCATGGATACAACGAAGTTCATTTGAAAAATTCTATAGATTATGACACGTGGCATCTGTACAAAACGTCCAAAGTGTTTCCGAAACAGTGGTGAGGTACTCCTGAGGCTGGTATTACAAAGTTATTCATCAAGTCCGTGTTCAGTAGGATTTAAAAACTCAACGAGGCCATTTTAAGACATTTCATGAAACAAAAATCTAAACTGAAAAATTTATTAATTTTAGACCATGCTTTAGTCACGGTAAGCTTAAAAAGCATACCGAACCCTGTGTTGATTTCAAGCAATCTTCGTTCAGTAACCTGATGATGGGTCATTGGCGTCAACCTCGCAAGTTAAAAGCAGGAATCAACTAAAAATCATACTTCCTATCTCACAAATTGGATATTATGGTCCTTGGTGGGTAGTCTTTCCCCACAGTTACCGTGCAATTCGATAAAAGCGTGGGTCACGCTTGCCCGTTTAGCAGGCCTTGAAAGGAGTTTTTAAATTTTCCTCCAAACCTTTCAGGGTTGTCGAGGGTTACAAGTTATTATTTTGTTTCAGAGAACTGGAATGGAAATTTATTTTTAGTACCTGTTAATAGGCCAAATATTAATTTTGTGGACATTTTGAATTTTGTATCAGAACTTTAGCGCATTTAGTAGCCGAAGGATTTCCCAGGAGGTTTCGTGGTTATATACGTGTTCGTTGTAGATAGGTACAAAACACAGTCATCTTTCTTGCTGAGGCAGAACGGTGAAGGAGAGGTGGAGCGAGCGATTTTACAACTCAACTTGAACATTGAAAGTGTGATGTATCCAGCTATCTCATGGCTCAAATTAAGTATCAAAAGTGAGATATACAAGCTATTTTAGGACTCAAATTGAATATTGAAAGTGAAATATAGCGAGTTATCTCATGACTCAAACTGAATATTGAAATTGAGATAGAGAAGCAATCTCATGACTGAAATTAAGTATTAAAAGTGAGTTATACAAGCTATTTTATGAGTCAAATTGAACATTGAAAGTGAAATGTATTGAGCTATCATATTGATTAATATTGAATATTTAGAGTGAGATATATCGAGTTATTTCGTGATTCAACTATTCCTCGAGTAATTCACTAGGTAATGCAGTGGTTCAATCGATTTCATCTCTAAGAGCGGGGTCTGTGTGAAAGCCTCTTCGATATTTGGGCTTGTTATATCATTAAAGTCGTCGAGCAAATTTCCAAAATGCTATGCATATGTTTCACCTAACGCCTTGCAAAAGTTTCAAAATAGTTTCGCAACGTGGTCTCCCGGGGCCTCACACGAAAAAGAATTTCAAAGTTTTGCTTCAATATTTTTCAGAGGTTAAACTTCTTGGCGATATGTATTTTAAAGAAGTTCCTTGCCATTATTCCAACTCCCGGGGTATGTTATAATGGATCATACATTTATTTCGTGAGCCAGAAATGACGCGAGCAGGCGCGTGTTGCGATATGGACCCTATAATAATGGACTGCCACGTATATGTCTTACCAAATCCAAGATCATGCCAGATCCAGCCCGAGGCCTGTTCCGTGGTGATTGCTTGTACGTCTTTTTCATGCTTTGTGTTGATGTAACACGTCAAACCTTGCCCGTCATAATTGACAGAAGAGCATTTCCCCGTCATCTTGTATTCGAAGACGCACAATGTCACGCAGTGGTCTTCGCTGACGGAGTACCTTGTGTAGCCGCTACCGGCAGCGTTCGTCGCGCGGTAATCCTTTAACGAGCTTACAGGGGTGACGATTCCGTTGATCGTCTGTCCATGGAACGTGGCTTCAGCGCAGAAGATTCCGAGCAAAAAAGTGCTACAGAAAAACGCTGCATCAAATTTATTGGCCATCTTAATTTTCAGATCTGGCCCCCTCGAAATGTGCGCTAAGACTGTCCGTTCCCTCGTAAGACGCGCAACCAATTACCATGCCAATGAATAACTGCTGTCGATAGTCTTTTGTTGTAAGAATGCTGTGTTTGCAAACATCATTGTGGGGGTATAGGGCCACTAATTAAACGATTGGGCCAATGTAGGCATACAACAGTCGATAGTGATTAAAACTGGCCGAGGCCAGATGGAAAACAATAGAGAAATCGATAAACGAACAGAAGGATGAAATAGTGCATTTTGTGAAGAAACAATGTGAATAAATGACCAACAGTACGATGGTTGGTGCTGTTGTACCCAGAATACTGGATGGCGTGCACTTGTCTGGGGGAATTTCCTGGAGGTGGCGCGCTCGACCAACAATGTATGGTGTAGTTGGTGTTGTCACTAATATTCAAGACAAAATTGTCTTCTTATCGCTAAGATGCTCGGAAATAAAGGTCATAGGCCTATCGTAAAATATTCTTGAAAACTGTGCGCATGCGTGAACGTGATGAACATGTCATCGGGCTTGAAGCATATAGTGTCATCAAGGAGTGTACTCCTTGGTGTCATGATGTCTTTGAATATCTTGATTGCATTAAAAGCTGACAAGAAGACGCTTGCATCGTTTCTTTCTACTATATACGCCATGGTACATTTAGCCCCCGTTAAGATGACAGTGCTAAATTCTTAACCAAAACGGTTCGCAGTTGAAAAAACTGTACGTGACGCTCAACCTATGTTAAGTTATTCAGCCGAATGAACCACTAACTCCATTCACAGTCAATGCGTATAATGCGACAGTGTCGAATTCGCTATTTTAGGGTTGACTAACGGCAATGAAGTCTGAAGTGTTTGCTCGAGTCGCTGGTGGTTTCGACGTTATTGTTGGTAACGGGAATGGAATCATATCAGAGTAAGAACGACTTAACGAGAGCAAAAAGCCTAATTCCAGGGGCGGATCCAGAATTTTGAGTTAGAGGGGCCAGGGCAGAGTATTAGCCAGGGTTTTGCCAAATGGAATCTGGGAGAATTTTAGGGTGGGCATGGCTACCTTGCCCACCCACCTTAAATCCTCCACTGAATTCGATTTTTGTTAATTTCAGTCAGTTAAACGGGCAATATGCAGCTTTACCGTATATCTGATGTCTAGTACGCTGTCCATAAAATACAGATATGTTGTATAATCGTATTTTGCATTATTATCTAATTAGAATAGAAAGGAAAAAAACGACTCGCGAAATATGTTAATTGGCAGTCAGTGCACTAATTAGAAGCAATTGATCCGAAGCGCGAAATCTAATAGCCGGGCACAAAGCTGAACTCGACCAAGTAGAGCTCCGAACCTTGATGTCTAGTTCTATCTTTTAAAACCGGTGTGTTTTAATTTGTCGTGTTCGCCTATCATCTATGTTTACGTTACAGGGCTGCATCTGACGCGAGAGATGTGCTTAAGTTGTGGTCAAAAGGATGGAATTGCATGTGAAATTTTTATATTGGAATCTGGTACAATTGATCGATGTCGAATTGGATAACACTATACGTTAACTGGTATACAAAGAAACTGTGTGAAATCGATGTGGTCGAGAGAATAACATTGCGAAGAGTAATTGTCACGTGACTTTGTATACGCCTATTGTCAAAGTGTGTGAGAATCACTATCCTTTCGTTAATCAACTGTTTCCTTTATTACTATCAAACTCATATTTTTCGGAAAACCAAAGCTAAAATGCCAAACAAATGAATCACGCAAGTATTTGTTTGTCATGACTTACCGTTATCGGTTTGAACAATTTACGGAGGCAGATTAATGCGAAACATGACTGTGCTCTTGATTAATACTCAAGGGTGAAAAGATTTTAGTTTACCTCAGATGCCATTCATGTTGGCCAAAGTATTACAATTAATTGATGGAGTAAACAAAAATCTATATGAATTTTCTTGTTTTTATTAACAAACAATCAAAGATATGTAATAAAACGAAAGTGATGCGAAGGCTCACTGTTACTAATACGGCAGGGTTTCCCGTAGGCGTACATGTATGTATTTCAAAAATTATCCTCAAAAACCCAGTTCATAAAGCTGATAATCCGGGAATTTACTAGCCTAGAAAATCAAAAACAAAACCCGATTAGTTCAATACATCGATCCTGTGACATTTACCTCAATCGATCTCTGATAGCGAGTGACGAATGTTCGCAAACAAAACACGCACGATCGAGAGACTAACGACAATGGTGAATTGCTTTTGTGAATATCGTTTTCGAAAATGAAGTGACGATGACAAAATTGTTTTGAGTTCCCAAATTTAAAACAAAGGGGTGCGAACAGAAGAATTAATCTAATGGAGAAAATATTAATTCATTGACAGAATATATGTTGACTTTACACTTGCGCCGTCTGTTGCCTCCAGGAAGCTTCCGCTCAATCGTCTGCTACCTGATGGGCTCAGTGAGCACCTAGAAAATGAGAATTAGCGCTTAGATTTTTGAGGAGGCAGTATAGTATTACGGTGGCCCACCGCTGTCAAGGTAAATTTAATTTAATTCCTAAGAAAACAGTATAATTTTAAAAGAAAAGAAAAGAAAAGTATTTTAAAAAGAAAACATCTTCAATCTGATTGAAAACAATTTTGAAAATATTTTAAAAAGGACAAGCAATTGGAAAGTAAAACGTGTTTAAAAGGAACATCTGAATATAAATTAAGCTTAGAAATATTCTGAAAGTAAAACAAGTTTAAAAACGAAAACATTGACAGGAAAACGTGTTTAAAAAGAAAATCTGATGTAAAAACAACTTAAAAATGTTTTGAAAGTAAAACATTCTTAAAAAGTATAGTGTTTTAATTTCAAAAAAAAATCACATTTAAAAACAAAACTCGTTCACTTTTTGTTTCCACTTTCAAATGATTTAAAATGAAAGCAGCCTCTGGCAGCCACAGCACATCATTGATGGGTTTTAGATTTTGGTGTTCATTCACTGTCAATTATCACAGGAATGTAGGTCTTTTTGTGCCCATATGTACAATAATTAAGATGTGTTTGGAAACAGAAAGTTAATGAGCTGTACTAAAATCATTTAAAATGTAGAACCGAAAGGCAAAACACTTTGCTTGTAATAGTGATTTTATGTTCACTTTAACTTTAAAATTGAATTAGTTAGAATTTTAAAATAGTTTTGACAGAATTTTTTTTGATAATGTCAAAAATATTTTAATTTTTTTAAAACAAAAATATTTTTGAATTTGTTTTAAGTCAGTTTTTCTTTTTAAACATCTTTTGATTTCAAAATACTTTCATTTTTAATATTAATTTTATCTTAGCAGCGATGGGCCACCAGAGCAAATAATTGGGACCCCCAAAAATGTCCTGGTCACTAGTTGCATTGGCAAATGATAAATGTTCTGTAGACTTTTCTCT
Organism: Phoronis australis; assembly: GCA_002633005.1. Lineage (NCBI taxonomy): Eukaryota > Metazoa > Phoronida > Phoronidae > Phoronis > Phoronis australis. Next base: position 709,748 of record NMRA01000154.1, read on the forward strand.
TTGTTACATTTTCTCGACTACCTCTAGGCCTACGCCTATGCCGGTCCTTGCGATTTCTCTTGGACGATGCAAAAAATTCTTGAGGGCGCTTCTTAAGGTTGTCTGAAGCAAATTATCGGCGTTTCTAATGCTAGTAAGGAACAAAATGAGGCCAATTTTTAACTTCATCTCACCTAAATCATTTTGTCTGATTGTGACAGAACTGAAGGGCGGATTTAATTCCCGACGGCTAAACCAACCCAGTGTCGGATTTAGAAGGGGCCAAGGGGGCCATGCCTCCCCTAAAATTCTCCCAGATTCTATTTGGCTGTTCGGGGTTGCGAATTTCTCACGGGCAAAATCCTGGCCAATACTCTGCCCTGGGCCCCCTCCTAACTCAAAATCCTGGATCCGCCCCTGCAACCCTTTCAGAATTTGACGGCTCTCAATTATAAATGTTGACGCCATGTCAATATCCAGTATGATAGGCTTAGTCAACAATATTCTTGTTCGCAGTAAGTGCCGGGAAATGGCAGTGAAGGGCAGGCCGATTTTGCGTTCACCCTGAATCTGTCCGCGCTATCTATCGTTCATTCACCTAACTAAGTTGCCCCTGAACACAAAGTTCTCATCTCCTATACGTACATGTACTTAACCACCACCGCTCATTTTGCGTCCGTTTGCACGTTTACTTCAGTATAGACTTCGTACTCGCCGGTGGGTCGTGAGTTTGTAGCCGTCAACGAAATGTAATAGGAGGTATCTTTATTCAGACCCGTGATGGTGGTCATCTTGGTTTCGCCCTTGTTTGCTACTAAGTTGTCTTGCCATAATCTATAGTAGAATTACAAAATTGCATTGCAGGGAAAAATGAAGAAAGTCATGTATCAATCAAGGAACTTGCATTTCACTTACAATTTATAGTCCACTGTGTTTTTGATAAATTCTCGAACCTTTAAACAGTAAAGGAAACGCCAGACATTCAAGGCTTCAAAACATGAAATATTGCGGTTGGTTATACTGCCCGAAGTCTATAATTGCATTTTTCGCGCGTAGGCTGCTCAGTCCTGAAATACAATTTGCAGTCGATTAGAATCACCGGCAACGAGGGTTGTGAAATATCATCTATTCCTTATGTTCATGTGTTCAGTCAGTACATTAAAATGCAAAATGGAAGTTCTAAAAAAATTTGACGGACCCAGATGAGCACTAGGAGTAGATCGACCGGCACTAGAAATGCAACTGCGGTGCTAAGTGCACCCGATAGCAGCGCTGTCGCTTCAATCTTCAACGTGTTCTGGTGCTGTGATGGTGGCGCCATCTATAAACAGACATGATACTTACTGATACGAAGATGACCAATCATCCCAGTTGATGTATTCCAATTTAAATGTCTGTTGAAATCCGCCATCGAATCCCGGGCTCCACGTCACATTGACGGAAGCACCCGAAGCCGGGTGGTATCCGGCGGCCGTCACAAATAATTGTGGTTCTGTGGGAGGTCCTGCATAACCAAAGATAGTTGTTATTTAAAGCTGCAGCCCCTTTTAGGTGGCAAAATACGTAAGTCGAATTAGGCGCTATATTCTCATCAAATCAGCTTCATTACTTGCCTTACTGTACTGCAGTCATAGACAATGCATTCATGTGTCACTTTCGAATTCGCAATTTTGAGTTGGCCAACCCCAACAAAACTGGACTGAGGAGTTCGGCCTTGAGTCTTTGTTATGTTTTTTCAAATATAAATTAACGATACGAAAACAATTTAACAGGCACCAGAATACACTTGATATGACTAAGTTCTGGAAAGTTATTGAAAGAGGCCTCGTACACCCCCTTCGGATGACCCGACTCCCATGAATCTTCCGGGGTGTCTATGGTGAGGCATTTGAGCGTATGCGTTCTAAAATCCACGAAAATTTTTCCACTGAAATATATAGATTTTATAGATCTCGCTTCTCAAAATGCAGAAAACGGTCATGTTGTACATGTAGAGTACTCGACATATCAAGGGTTCATAACTTTGATAATGATTTGTTTCAACGTCCACAAAAATTGACTCTGAAGATGTATTTGCATTCTGTTAACTCTGCTAATGCATGGCAGGAACTAAACGACAATGCTATTATTTAAACATCATCCACGCTAAACAAAGTGCAGTTATATTCACTGACAACTTGTAAATGTGGAAACAAAAAAATCTACAAATACGTGACCTTTGCACCAATGACGTACCTTGGGGGCTCACATGGCCCTCAACATGCAGTGTCATTCCCTAATACCGCCACGTCACGATACTTATTGGACACGGTTGAGTGAACTATGGCGGATCATTTTCGACACAAAACTCGTTCTTAAAAACATTTGGGAATTTTCAATCTACTTCATATTCACATCGTTACGTTTCTAATTGACCAAGCAATCACATAGAAAACCACAATGCAACATTCTGACCCATTTTCAATAATTATGGCGGCGTCGCAACTCCGCTATTAGCCTGTAAGTTTCACTTTACTAAGTGTTCAATTCATAAAGGATTTCTTCTAACAATAAACAACTCGTGCCCAAATTTTATCAAGTTTCATTGAATTTTGATGCAGATTGAAATCTACATCATTGTTCTTCCAAACAGCAAAGTCCATAGATGATTTTCGTCAACCCGGAGTAACTAATGGGGGTATCTAGGATACCGCACGCGGGAACGGTAAACCGCAATTTTCGAAGGCAAATGTATGCGTAGAACTTAACTTCGCCTATGGATAATGCCAGGAAGAGATGTCTCTTCCCGGTAACTCTAAAAATTTGCTGATGGAACCTTAGCTCGAGTCATTCGGACTTGTGTACTCATTTGGCTTAAACAAGGCTTGTCCTTTCGAACACGAAAGAATGAATGTCTCGAAAACAACAGCACACATTTCCAGAAGATTCAAATAAAAGATTACCCTTTGTGGAAAAATGTAAAAAAGAAAATGAAGACTTGAACATGTTGCAAAAGCCACCCATATAAAGTCATGACATTAAAAGTCATGCATTTTCTACCAGCACTGAAAATTAAGCGATGGAGTTTTTAAGAGATAGTGTGACGCTTTACGCTTCATTCTAAATAAAAACTTCGTAAAACGTAAGTTGAGTCAAAAGTTAAGCCCAAGTAAAGTTCATTCGACACAACTCCAATTTTTTTCAAACTTAACTGAATTTATTCCACTTTTTCAACTTAGTTTTTATTTTTGGCGGTGAATCACCTCCTAGTAAAATAGCTATTGTAAAGCGCGGCAGTTGACTCATGCCTTATGAGTAGTCTTTCAACTCCCGCCAGAAGTACCAAGGTTTCCGCGGAAATCTCCGCCAACTTAAGGGCATCTTAAAAGTGTTTTTGTTGACCATTATCAGTGGCGGATTTAGAGGGGGCCAATGGGGCCGTGGCCCCCCTAAAATTCTCCCAGATTCCATTGGGCAGTTTGGGAGTGCTAATGTCTGACAGGCAAAATCCTGGCTAATACTCTGCCCTGCCCACCCTCTTTACTCAAAATCCTAGATCCGCCCCTGATAATACCAGGAGCCAGAGTCTAATTTTTGTATTGTGTAAGCTAAGTCGGACAAGAAATGTATGTCCTTTTTGGCAAAATCTCATTTGCTCTTTTGTGCTAATTTAAGATAAGTGGATATTATCCTTTTCTCGAGGGGCTTCTGGAAAAGTATAGTTTTGCATTCACAAAATTGACTTATTGAATTTAAAAATCTAGTAAATTAGTACGCTCCAAAGCTTTGTTTTACAAATTTTCTCGCTTTTCGAAATATATGTGTGAATGATTACGTGCACGACCTGTGCTGCAAAAGCGGAAACCCTAACAACAATGTCCTGGCTAGGGTCCTCAAAAGGTAAACCATACACTGATACAGAGTTGTAAAATGTTCTCTTGAATTTTCTCTCTTATCCGTATTTCGCAGTATTTCTTTTCTCGACTGTCCCCGACCCCACGCCTATTTCGGTTTCCCCGGTTTAATCCTGACCCCCTCCCCGCCTTACTACGGTCCTGGTTAAACATTCCGTTTGTGTCCTGGTATGGAAATTCACATATAATGCTGTTTTTAAAGAACTCAGTATGCCATGGTGTACAAACCAAATCCAAGGTCGTAATGTATCCAGCCAGTTGCGCTTTCATACTCAATGGACCAATCGTCTTCATAATGGAGGTTGTTGATGTGGCACTCAGCAAGGTTCGTGTCGTAGTCGGCTGACGAACACTTGGCACCCATTCTGTACTCGAAGACGCACAAAGTAACACAGTGGTCAGCGCTGACTCCACTCCGTTTGTACCCGCCAGGCCCAGCATTTGTCAGGCGAGTGTTTTTTCCAGTATACAAGGGTGTAACCACGCCTGTGGCAGTTTGTCCGTAAGACGCAGAAAGGACGCAGACGGCATTGAGCGAGAGAACACCGACCAGCGCGGGAAAAGATGAAGCTTGGTTCATCCTCATCTTTACCGTGTACTAGACTAACCCGACTGTGTCAACATTTTGATATTTATACTATTTAAACGAAGACGTCAAGTTGAAAAGCATCGATCGTCAGTTTCTTGATTGTTAAGACAGACAGGTTTCATGGGGAATTATTTGTATTATCGAAGACGTTTCTGCTCAAGCGGAAGATGATGTCACGACAACGACTAGTAGACAGTTAGTAGCGATTATCAATAACTAACACCACTACTCAAATTACCTAACCAGTTTCAAAGATCAAGAAACTTTTGTACCGCAATTACTTATGCATGTCTGCGTATAGTAATTCAACTATTTCTTACGTATTTTAAATGCGATCTCCGTGCTTAGCGACTATAGGCTTGTCGCAAAATTCTGTAATTCCTCCGCGTCGTTATTTGTGAAAAATGTATTTTTGTTGAGAAACTAAGTACGAGACATTGCCGTGGGAGGTTCAAGTAAGCCCAAGGAGCTATACTTAGTAAATTTCCCGTCAGAGGTCAGGATACAATCTGGGCTGTGCAAGGTTAAATGCTTGAAGAGAAATAAGTACAAAAAAAAAAAATTAAGGTGTCCCAAAAACGATCAACGTCGGGAGTACACAGACTTTGCGCCATGGTGTGATCACTCCGTGGATTAAGAACTCCTAGAGGTGTCCCGTTGAATATCGTGGACTGAGCGGTTTTGCGGGCAAAAGCAATCAATACGCTAGCCAAGTCTCCCGTCTGTTCTGCCTCCCCTCGGCATGGCTGGCACACGCCCGTGTGAAGCCATATAAAATATTTCTCTAATCTTCTATTCGCTTTTCTACCTTTCCTACGCCTGGAAATAACGAAGTAGTTCAAAGGCTTTGAATTAAAATTCCTTTTATAACACCTCTTAATGAATTTTTAATCTGTTTCTAAGTCAATAAACTACGTAATTATTGTCATTTGAAGTGTTAGACAATACATTTTGCGACACCTAATACCCTGTAGCTTTTTTCCAATTTACAATTTCCGAGAGGCTATGGCCCAAGGCATGAAAAACCTGCCTCTATTTCATGAAAAAGATGGCTCTGTCGTAGCCAGCGACTGTGACCACATCATAGTAATAATAACAATAATAATAATAGTAATAATGATAATAACAATACTAAAAACAATAATAACACTAATAACAACAATAATAATAATAATAATAATAATAACAATAATAGCACCAATGGTAATAGTAATAGTTATAAAAATACTCGAAATTTAGAAACCGCAACTGAGCTCAGCAAGAATTTTAACCTCAAAGTTGTTTAGGAGAGCTTATAAGTATTATTTCCTTTGTATTGAGGACACAGAACAGATTTTCTTATACCAGAGACATCGGTTAAGCATCGAAAGATCTCTTTTATTACTTTTGATTTTATCCTCATTTCTGAAGTTTATTATATGTTCGACGTCTGTCCCTTCGGTTACCATTTTGTTGATCCAAACCCGGAGTTTTAAATAAAATTGCATTTTGCCTCTCTTTAGATGTCAATATTAACCGAAGCATTATGGGGTATAAAACACTACCACCCTCGTCCGATCTTGATTAACATCAAATGAGGTGACAAATCAAGTCACTCCGTCAATTTCGAATCCGCACTTTTAGGCTTTATTAGCCAACCAATAAGATCTGAGGCGTTATCTCTTTTCATTCGCCGGTGGCTTCGGCGTTCTTTTTGGTAAGGGAAAAATAGTCCAATCACGGTATGAGACTGATTTTATGAATGTAAAGGGCTTATTTTGATTTTCATATTTTTCCCAGCAGCGAAATGCAACTTTTAATTTAGACCACTCAAGTTACACAATTGACCTCAAATTAATCATTTCTTAGATTAGAAATAATTAATTCCCGCGGTATTGCTCGATACCAAGTTCAACATGCGCCGCGGCTAAGAAGAGAACAACAACGAGTTATATTTACTAGGGTTTTGTCATGTTCCATGCCAGCCATTGCCTTGTGTACTCGCTGGCCCACAAGCATAGCGGGAGGCGGGTATTAATGAGCGGCGCTGATCCATAGTCACATAAAGAACGCGAATAAGAATCCCCATATTGATTAACTGGACTCTAAATTTTGCACCTATCTGCTAGAGTTTCGAGCAGCGACCTTTGAATTTTCACTGCTGTGCATGCGCGCACTCAGCCTAAGTTATAGGGGGGCTCGGATTTTCCGGTATGCAGACCTTTTACTGAATAAAATCGTCGACTAAAAAAAACGGGGCCTTTAGGTTCAGGCCTAGGAATTGTGTACTTTGTGGACGTTTGTCTCGTTTGCTCGGACTTTTTGTTTCATTGAGGCGGACCTTTTTAACCAATTCGTCAAATTGGGGGGCTCTTTCGAGCCCCCCGAGCCCCCCTGGGTGCGCCCATGCTGTGTTTCGCTGAATAAACTACGTTTTGAGTTAGACCTAGCTAGCTTGTGGTCCACCCAGTAGCCTCGCGACATGGAACCTTTACCAAGAAGTGTCTAGTAGTCATGCATGCGCGCACCCAGCCTTGAAAATGGGGGTCTCGAATTTCTGTCGACGTGGACCTTTTGCTGAAAAAAAATCGTGAGGACAGAAAAAAAAAAACGGGTACCACTCTTTGTCTTTTTTAGTGAACGTTCGTCTCGTTTTATCGGACGTTTTTGTTTCTCTGGGGGGAGATCTTTTTGCCCACTTCGCCATATGCGGAGGCTCGAAGTGCGGGGGCTCCTTCGAGCCCCACGAGGCCCCCCCCTGGGTGCGCACATGGGTAGCCTTGTTGTCGACCAGTGTCGTGCACCACTGGACAGGCTCCGGGCCACTCCGGGAATGGGCCGGGGACACTCTCGCGGCTCCTGCGGACAATTTAGACCCCGTTGTGGCAGTGGTTGCTATCTGCAGTGACAATGAGGGATAAAACGTCGACATAGTCGAGTACTCACCCGGAGCACCAGAAACTGTGTGGACCCCGTGGCGGGAAAACTGAAAAATAGTTTGCGGACCCACTCCCGACCGGCTTCTCAGTTGAGTATAATTGTGACTGGGGCTATGGGAAGTGAGGGTGGACCTTATTTTTGAGATCATCATCTGATAGTCTTTGTGGGGACGCGTTCACTTCAAATTCAGTGAATTGATAGACTTTTGTTAAAATATTAAAATATATCCTTCCGGAGTTTCGCCAGTGTGTACGGTGATGAAGTGAATCCCCCTGAATATTTGCCAAATGAGTTATGATTTTCGAATTCGCAAAATTTACATGGTGGCCAGCCGCTATCATAAAGTGTGATGAGTTTTTTGAGTCGCTGAGCAAAGGTTTCGATGTTGTTTGGAAAATCAGAAATAACAGGAAACCAACTTTATTAGCTTAGAGCAACTTGACTCGTTTTTATTTTTGGCAGCTTGACTGCTGAAATGCCGACGGTTTTATCTTCGTGACAGTGGAATTAATATCAAGACTGAATTGGAAGTTGTGTTGGCACTTTCCGTTCTAATTTCCGTGAGTACTCGAGATAAGAATCCATTATTGTTTAGTCGAGTGGGTTTACCGTATGATTTCCTCTCACACTTCACTGGCTAACCAAGCTCATTTTGTTCTTGATTACACTGAGGATCCCAGCATCTTGATAGTAAACGGCTCGCATGAAAATCATTCTATGTCCGAGGACTAGTCGAAGTTTCGAGTCATACTGGGAAATCACTGAAGTACGGGGTAATCAAGGGCGAACTCATACGTTTAAACTATAATATACTCTACCACATAATAAGCTCCAGTTTCGTGCACAAAATTACAGGACACAAGTGGCAGAGAGGCACCGGCTCACTATAATTTTTGATTTCATGAGAAGAGTGACTCCGAGTCAGGGTTCTGAGCTATGCTGTTATTTCATATAGGCCCTATGTGAATAGTTTATCTTCGATAAAAAGCACAGTGCCATTGTTGCAAGACCTGACCTCGGCGGCTAACTATACTTTCAGTTTAATACTCCGTCACGGCTAACTGCAGGCTATACCCGGTTATTTGTTGGCTGCGGCTCCGGCGGGTACCTGGTTGTAAAACTATCCCCTATGCGGCGCCAATCGTTCATGTACGCATGCGCACTGTTTTGTTATTCGGCCATATTCTTTATTCTGTATTGACGAGAAGAGTGATCCTGAATCACGCAAAATTAAGTTAACAGCGCTTGTGCTCTAGCCAGCTTTCCAATTTTCCGATGAGCAGGAGGTGATGTCATGGCTTGCTTTACAAGTCTGAAGCAAGATTTAAAGAATTTGGAAAAGCTTTTTCCGCCAGGGCATGAACGATTCGAGATCACCTCTGCGTCATTGGACGAACTGACCTGTCGATTCATTTCCCCTCGAGGAGAAAAATACACAATCACTGCCAGCATAACGGTAACATGCTTCTGACTTCGATGTTTGTTCTTATTACTAAACCCAATTTGCGTGATGCTAAAAAGTTCCATTTTAACGTTTGAAAAGAAACCACAAACAATGAATATAAGAACCATTTACTCTTACTCTCGAGAGCCAGCAGCCAGTACTACTGCCGTACTGGTCCTACACTCCGACAGTATTAGTATTTACTTTAATTTAGCGAGGTTAATCTCAATCATTTTATGTTTTTTGGACGATAATAAATTGGTTCTTTAAATGACGTGACTTCCAGATGCAGGTAAAACAGGGATATACCCTATACCCAGGTTTCAAAACCCCACTCGCCAGCTGGGCGAGTGAGCCTGAAAATCTCGCCCAGCCCAAAAGACAAAGTTCAGTCGCCCAGCTGTTTTGTGTTGGGCACCACAAACTTGCTGCCAACGTCAATAAAAATTATCATTTTGTGCGTTGATATCTGATGTCACCATCTATTAGGGCTAGTATCGTTATTAGAAAATGCAGAATTCCTACCAAGAAACTTTCAACGTCCATGAATTTCCAGCAACGCAAGACATAACCTTGCCTCAAAGCTTAATGTACAGCTATGCGCCCATGTGGGTAAAAGACTGGCCAGATTCAATCTGGCACAAAATTACTGTCATTAAAAACTACACTTTTCCTTAAGTACACTAAATTACTTACTGTTGAAATTGTTGAAATAATTGGCATTCTACCGTTATTCTGCTTCTAAAATTGTGGCACTATCTTGGCATCGGCTTTCAGCACCATGAAATATTGCGTCACCCATTGGCCAATTTCTTTGTTCGCCGATTCTTCAATCAACTGTCGTTCTTTCATGAGGTTGTGTACACGTTGCAACAAATTATCGCATATTTGGTTTCACTTTGACATTAAAAGTTTTTAATATTTTAATGCCAGCAAACCAAATTTCAGAACAAAATTTGCTATCATTTTCTCCCTAGAGATGTCGTAAAACTTTAGGAAATGGCACTTGTCATGAGCGTACTGTTTTCAAAACAACAACATAATTTTTTCTGTTACAAAAGGCAGAGAATGACACAAGAAAATGACGTTTATTAGATTATTCTTCATTTAAATGGCTGTAACGGGCAAGGTGAGTGGCGGTCAACTCCTAGATTTTGTGTGTGCCCCCCAGTCAGTCTTTAGCTCTATATGTTGATACTAGTTTCACGGCGAGGTGGCGAGCAGAACTACCCGGGCTGAGTACAATTTTGAGGACTGTCGGAGCTGAAACACAGTGGTACCTAACTGTATTTTGACAATAGTCTTCCTACAGCTAGCAGGCTGGCTACGCAAAATGATACGTCATTCTGCACAGTAACTACATTTTAATTAAAGTTGCACGCTGTCTTCTGTGCCTTGAAGCCAAGCCCGCTCTTTCTGCCAATCAGATTCAAAATCTCACCTTTTATTTTTCTCATAATCTGATATTTTCTTTTTTTTCCGTCGCAGTTTGCTTAGAAGGAGGGCTGACTCCCTCTAAAAAACTCCATAAATTATTACGCTTGACAAATGAAAATGAGAACACCCTAGACGATAGCACTGACAACCAGTCGTGCACATGTCAACGTGTGTATCACGATTCAGCCTCATGCGTAGACTAGAACAGTTTTCAAGGGATGGAAATAATACTCATTGTCTTGCCAGTGGACACACTGAGAGACGCTGTGCTGTATTGTATTGCTAAATTATATGGCTGGACCAAAGTACAGAAAAAGCCCTTGCACCTGGAAATCTCATGGCTGCATATATGTATGATCAATCTAGCTAAAAGTTGCGATATTTTATTTTGCTAATAACGATAACAAGGACAACCACTTTATTTTTTGTGTTATCGATGTTATTATTATAAAATAATCTTGGCTAAAATTACACTGTAGAATAATTCAGTTCTAAGAAATATGGTATTTCATTTGTTGTGAGCACATGGACCTGTCTACCGCCTTCCCCCCCCTTTTATTCGTTTTGGACTAGCCCACCTTTGCACAGGACCCACCACACATCCCACTCCCTGTGACCTTTTGTCTAGACGAATCGCATAATGGTTAACATCTACTGACTCGGTAGGAGCACACTGCGCCGATGCTTTTTTACTGACGTAGCATCGACACGCGGACCAAACTTAACCTTAAATTCGTGATAAAAACAGCACAGGGAGGAAAAGAAATAAATTTATTTTCATCTAGGAAACGATAGAGTGCTTTTGCGCTCTGAAAAGTCTCTCGCCACCTGGCCGACCGGCAAGTGAACTTCTACTCGCCAAGCACAATTTTTACTCGCATTGGCGACTGGGCGAGTGGCTAAGTATGTCCCTGTAAAATCGAGCAGAGGCCAGATATGTGGGGTCTTTATTCAAAGCAACACCAAACAACTGCTGAATACCTTTCTTGGCAATCATTACCAACTTAGTCCCGTGTAACTGTTTTCATTTTTGGGGGGGAGACAGAGGCCTGAATCGTGGCTTTAGTTGTGTGCGAGGCGACTTCATGATAACTTGAGGTTTTTTGCCAGATTGAGAAACAAAATCTGAGGCAGCAATGGAAACTTGCAGTTCACCAAATCAGACCTGTATCAATATTCCATCATTTTTTGTTGGTTTTCTGCCAGAAGTTTTCACTAAACGTAGATATAATGTGACATTAAACAGACTTTACTCAAAGTTTAAGTGTGCCAGTAGGTTTTGTTTGTGTTCAGAGTCATCATTTTGGTGCTCATGTGTTGTTTGCCAGACTACCTCAATGTTGAATCTATAACAATCTCTTTACACTACCACAGGATTCATACCCACAGATGGCGCCAGTATGGTTCTCTGATACGGATGATGCCCTATTGTCCTCTGCCATTGAGGAACTGTGTGATGTGATTCCAGAAAACTATAATGTAAGTAGTTTGCGACGAGTGATTCACTAGTCTTATGAAAGTGCAATTTAAAGTAAAATTTATAAGGCATTTCTTGGTTCGTGTTTGTTGTAGACTAAATAGATGGGTCCAGTTATCCGCTCACTAACAAAAACTTGCATGACACTAGTGCACTCCATGCTGAAGACTGCATTAACGCCATGCAACAATCTTAAGCTACCCTAACAAACAGGCTGTGCAGCCCACCTTTGGAACGGGATTTTGGTTGTTGTCAAAGTGACAGCAATGTTCAGTTTGATGGATGTTTAGGACACAATTCTAAATCCAGTTGTCGAACTTGAACACTTAACATCTGATGTTGTCACTCGACTTGTACGTACTCTAACTTGGGGCTACTTGTAAGTTCTTTCGGGAACTGCGTTTTTGCACAGCACAGACAGTTTTAGATGACGCTTTAAATTTATCATAAGTTCATCTAAGTTCAAAACCGTTATTAGAACTGTAAGTTTGTTTTCTCTGTTAACTTTCAAAGAATTTGAGTCATTAGTAACAGAGTGGTGTGCAATGACAGTCATGTAACATGCGCGCACCCAGCCGTTAATATGGGGGGCTCGAATCTCTGACAGAGTGGACCTTTTGCTACCAAAAAAAGCGTGAGGACTAAAAAAAACGGGGTACTAACTTCAGGTCTGTGAACTGTGCCTCTGCGCCTTTTTAGAAAACTTAAGTCCCGTTTTCTTGGACTTCTTATTTCTCTGAGGCGCACCTTTTTACCCACTTTGCCAAACGAACCCACGAGCCCCCCCCCCTGGGTGCGCGCATGCATAATACACCGTACTGTCATAAGTATAACTAGCTGTGCCAAGTTTATTATTTGTTCACTCGCAAGTTAGTCTTCATTCAAATACTTTGCTCTAGAAATGCCAACTGTTTTCCCCTAGCATATCTAATAAGGGTCAATTCAATAGCATATCTAATGAGGGTCAACTCACTAGCATATCTAATGAGGGTCAATTCACTAGCATATCTAATGAGGGTCAATTCACTAGCATATCTACTGAGGGTCAAGTCACTATCATATCTAATGAGGGTCAATTCACTAGCATATCTAATGAGGGTCAATTCACTAGCATGTCTAATGAGGGTCAATTCACTTTTAGATATTAAAACAGATAAAAATTCTCCTGAGCACGTTGTGCGAGCTACATGACGCCTCGCCCCCTGCTGAGTTGGACTCGTTACCTGTGTTGGCCACTGGTCAGGTATGAACTTTGGTTGGGATATTCTGTCAAATCAAAGATTCAGGCACTTTACTGGTGTTGGAAGTGACAATGATGAATGTATATATCACAGCCAATGGTGTCTTATACAGGGCTTGGAATTTTCCTCTTAAGGGGATTTCCTCTTTTTTGGTGTCTATTTCTTCTTATTTGATTTCCACTTTCCTCTTTTTATCTCTTTTTTGTCATTATGTTGACTTAATTCAGGCAAAAATGTTTATTTCGGTAAAATTTTACGACATAAAAAATATTTCTATCTCACAAGCTTATTTATTTGAGCCTACATGTATCTAGAGTGAGTCACACCAGCTCTTAATCAAACCAACAACCAAAAAGACCATAAACTCTTTAGTGAAACAGCTGTCTGAATGAGGGGTAAACGCTTGGTGTTTTTGTTACTATTTCAGTTGGACAACGCTGTGACTGAGGAGATGGAGGTAGCGAGTTCTGGAGAGGAAGACGTAGATGAGTTGCATTACGAAATGGTAGAGGGTGATGTGTGAGTTGCTTTGGACATTCTCAGCGGAAGGCGTCTCGTGCACACTTTGCAGTGTTGTGACCAATTTCCATGCAACAATGTCAACAATGTGATTTTACTTGATCCTATTGCAAAGCATTCTAAAACACTTATTATTAAGATCTATAATTCAGCGTCATGGTTATTGGTAAGGAGGCTACCAATGTGATGTAGGCTATTATAAGTATGCTGTTTGTAATTGGGTTCAGGAATAGTTTACTGCAGTTGTACATCATTTGAAATCTTACCTCCACAGACTTGTATGGTGGAAATCATGAGGCTGACAGATAATGAAAACTGCAGTGTGGCCACTCAATTTAGGTTTATTCAACTTAGCATTTCATAAAACATAAAGATATCTCTCAAGACAACTTTCCACAAATGTAATTAATGAAAGTGTAAATTGTAAACAATTCTCATAACATAGATGAGCTGTGAGTTGGCGGTGCCTTAGTTAAAAAATTCCAATGTTGACGTTACATTCTCATGTCTCTGAAGTCCTTAAAACTTGTCTTTTGTGGGTCACTGTGAAATTATTTATCAGGCAAAGAAGAAAAACCTCTTTTTTTTGAATTTCTGGTGTTGGACAAACGAAATTGTTTGCCCAGTTGATTGACGGAACTTCACTGTTTATGAACTTTGACAGAAGGTAAAATGGGAAAATGTCTACACAGAACTTTAATTTATGATATGTTCCTGTTTTACTGATAGCTTTCGATCAATATCAAACATTTTCATCCTACACTTTCAGAGGCAACAAAGAAAAAGATGAGGTCAATGGCATAAGTGCAGATAATTTATTGAAGCTCGAAAAACTGAAGCAGAATCAGATGCAGGACTATCTCAAGGTATGCAGCCATTGGCTGGTGGTTAGCTGGGGACAGTAGAGAGGTCATGCTTTGTGGTCAAAGGTCACTGCTAAGTGCTAAAGCCTGTGTGTGTGTGCGTGTGCGCGTGTGTGTGTGCTTTCGTGTGTGCGTGTGTGGATTTACAACAGACTATGCCTGTTTAAAAACAGTTAAATTGAAACAGGAAGCATCTTCTTTTAAGACAGTTGCGGTAATGGTCTGATATAACATGCCCGAATTTTGAGAACCAGTTTTCCCCACTAAATAACAGGCACCAAACTGGTTTTCAAAATGCGGGCGCATTATATTAGACTATTGCCACAATTGCCACTCTTTTCTCCACACGTATACTTTTCCTGTTCCTGTATAAAAGAGGTACTATTTCGATGAGCTGTAGTGGAACTGCGTAACAATGTAGGTGGCGCTACTGTACCCATCCCGACTTCTCAAAAAATGATTTTAAGTCTACTGAACATAACGAAGTCATGAATTGCCAAATGTAACGATCACTTAGACTTGTTATCTGAATTTCATGTATTTAACCACCCGAATCCTTCGTTAATTCAAACAGCACCCTCTCGTAACGGTGTTCCGTTAAGTGTACTCTCTGGGACCTGGGCAGTTACTGCAATTGACCGTTCCTCGTTCACTGTTTTCTTGCAGTGATGCAGGTGGTGCAAAAAGGCTTCTTTATGTATTATTTGACGGGCCTTTGTCAAGAGTGTTTAAAGCCTATCTTTAACGGTATCACATGTAAATTTGGTTCCTACAGTATGTTAAGAGCATTGGTTTGAGCCCACTAGTGCCACAAATTGCCAGATATAACGAACTATTATTCGTATTGGCTCGCTTTTGTCTACGTCACCGCGAGAATCACCTTTTAATTCAATCAGCTGCGAATAGCACCTGCATGCAATGATGTTTTATTCAGTCCCCTATTCAATACAACCTTTTGTTGTTTGTGCTGGAATCTTGCGGTGACGCAACAGGGCACGAAAAGGCAGCTTCACTTATCATTTGATGGGCTTACACTTGCGCGATTGAACTCTCGTTTTCTTATTTTACCAAGGCTTCGCTAGGACTATCTGGTTAGCCTAATACATCTAAAGTAACAAAATTTCGTTGAAGTTAGGCTTTAAATTGTGTTGCTAAAGCTCCGTGAGGACTACAAGGACTGTCCAATTTTTCTAGACTGACAAAAATCCGTTCGAGGAAAGCTTTGAACGTCACGTCCAGCTTAATGGCCATCTCCTAGTTTTTAGTTCCACAACACTTGCCAAATATATATTATGCTTTGAATTGCGGAAATATATGGTGTACTTTAAAACTGCGTGAGCCACTACGAAAAGCAGTGTATGCTCTTGTGTCGCTTTTAAGGCTGTTGGTCAGTTCATCTGTGTTTAAAGATATGAAAAAGCAATAAGTGAAATGTTAAATCTGGTCTTTCCACGTCAATTTTTACTTGAAAAATGTTCAAGTCTCTCCCTGAAGCTCGTTTCATTCAGTTGTGAATAGTTGCTGCAGGCACACATTTTTGTTATGTGTGTATGTGCTCTCCTGGAGAAAACCAGTTAGCACCAGTTAACATGTATGGCAAGCCAGACGGTGCAATGGTTGACACCAGGTCACATGTGTTTCTACATAGGCGGTGCAGAACGCTGAGCTATTGAATGATTCATACCAAATGCTTGTCGAAGCATCTCATCTCTTCACAATCTTTTGTTCTATCCACGTCACTAACTTGTTCTATCCAGGTCTTGAGGCCATTTTGTAACGTGTGCTATCCATGTTTCAGGGCTCAGTGTCTGGTTCTGTCCAGGCTACAGATCGGCTGATGAGAGAACTGCGAGATATCTACCGGTCAGACAGCTACAAAAGAGAGGGTTACGTTGTCGAACTTGTCGACGATAGCCTCTATGACTGGATAGTCAAATTAAAAAAGCAAGTACCAATTACATGACTAAACAAGATACATGAGTGATCTATTGTTGGCGAGATTCTCACTAGGGAAATATGTATCACTTCTCCATCAACAACTCCACCTGTTGGTTAAAGTCTATCTTGAGCAGTAACAAGTGTAAATTTGGTTCCTACAGAATTATAAGAGAATCGCCATGAGCCCACTAGTTCCGTAAATTGTCAAATGTAACGAACTGTTAGGTGGATTGGCTTGCTTTTGTCTATGTCACCTCGAGAATCACCTTTTAATTCAAACTGCTGCAAATAACACCTGCACGCAATAGTGTTCTATTCACACCTCTATTCAATTTAACTGGTTTTGGCCTTTTGTTGTTTTGCCTGGGATCTCGCGGTGACGCAACATGACACGAAAAGGCAACTTCACCAATCATTTGACAAGCCTTCCTTTGCGTGATTGAACTCTCGTTTTCTTATTTTGCAAGGGCTTTGCTAGAACTACCTACTATAGTTAAGCCAATAAGCCTAAAATAACAAAGTTCCGTTGAAATTAGGCTTTAAGTCACAAGTTATGGTGAATTTCTGTCGATCCATTGCATAAATTGCTTATATGCCTTGTGTCTTGTTTTGCCTTGCGCGGTTTTTGAAGGTAATTGCTTCTGTTGTAAGGATCTTGTGTGTCAACCACTTTAACTATTGCATGTATGTGAGAAAACCAATATTTTTGGGGTTTACACAAAAAAACAAGATGAACCCAAATTTATTTTCTCAAGCAGGTCATTGTGTTGGCTCGGCGAGAAAAGAAAATCTCCATGGCTGTATGCGTAATTAATAATGTCTAGAGGAGCATTAATTAAACATTAAATATCATTGAAATATATTTGAGATGATCAATGGGTAGTTTTTGTAAATGTGACCCTGAAAAGGTTGTCTCAGGCCTGTGTAAGCTGGTTGCATCCCAGTCATGCTGGTCATTTAAAGCTTATTTCGTTATTTTCCAGAGTGGACCCAGACAGTCCATTGTACAGTGATCTCCGGGTGCTGCAAGAAAAGGAGGGCCGAGACTATATAGCTTTAAATATTCAGTTTATGGTACTGGTCACGTGTGATGGAATGTCTTGATTGTAGTGCACCCACATATGTTTATGTCGTCATCTCTGTCCGTTCTGTGTGCAATGCTATATCTCCAAATCCCTTTGGTGTATTTTCATTAAATTTTCCAGACAAGTCCCTTTCATGGATGGGATGACAGGATCGAAATTTCAAACAAATTTGACTAGCAAAGTATCCCCTATTGGCAGTTTTAGTTTTTTATGTTCGTCTCTGTTTCTTTGGTGTTCCTTAACGGAAAATTTGGCATATAGTTATCTGTTAGGGAGATGACGCCAGCTTCCTGTTTTCAAGTGGACTTGACATATTTTGCGCCATGCATCTAATGATCATTTTTACTGTTTTTGATTCTTTCGGCCAAACCAATCTAAGAATGATCATAAAAACTGGCATATGTGTTTCTACTAGGAAAGGACGTTTGACGATAATTTTTGGATGGCTTTGACTACTCTGGCAACTCCTAGTGGAAGTTTTGGCTTTTTACATCCTGAGTTGATTCTCCTAAACCCTCTACAGGATCTTTTTGAAATTTGTTAAATAAATTTCAATGAACACGACAATGGACGACGACGACTTGTGAACATGTGTGACTACTACTGAGGCCCCTATTGGCAGTTTTCATTTTCTTAAGATCTTGGTAGGCATGCTCTTATTGAGGAGAGCATTGCTGATTTGCTATGCAGCCGATAGTCTTTTAAGTTCACTTGCGCCGGTTTCTTTATTGGGATTGTTTCACATATTAGCAGCAGTGCTACATGTGGTGTTCACTGTGGGCGCATATCAAGGCTCTGTGTTGCTCTTGTTTTTAATGTTTTATACAGGACTTGGAATTTTCCTCTTTTAAGAGGGTTTCTTCTTTTTTGGCTTCGATTTCCGCTTATTTGATTGCGATTTCCTCTTTCTTCGTCTTTTTTATCATTATTTTGACCTTACTTATGCAAAAACGTTTATTTCATAAATTTTACACCACTAGAAATATTTCCATCACACCAGCCTATTTATTTATGGAACGATACAACATCTGGAAAGTTGTCCTCTTTTTTGTCTTTGGTCATTCCAGGCCCTGATGGTAGTAGTAGCAAACCTCAGAATGCATTGACAAGTGTTTCTTCTCACTTTGCTGAAGTGTGCATAACATGGCTAAAACTTTGCAAAGTACGAGTTAGGCAGCAGTGATGGTAATCAATTTAATGTGTGCTGTAGTTGTTAATTGATCAAAAGTAATTTCCTGTTGTGATAACTAAAAGCAACATAAATTCTTTCTCACAATAGTCATCTGTCATGACTGGTAGATACGTGGAAAGCAAACGAGGCAAATATGCTATTCTTTTGTCAGATTTTTAGTGAGATCATAAGTCTTCACTCGTCTTTTATTTTGCAAAGTACTTGTTGTGATACAGAAACAGAATTTTGTCGTCAAGCATGTACTGACAAAATACGATTGTAAATTTTCAATCTATTTATCAAAACAATGCATATGCTCAGTACTGCGGTCAGTGGATCAACGCTAGCATTTAGTGAAGCCATTTTTCTTGATAATTTATGAGGTTCAGTGTTCTCTGTATATTTCCTAGATGGTCACGCCATATATAGAGAGCTGTTGACCAGCCCTTCATACATTTTGGCTGGTCACTTCATTTATAGAGAGGTTGTGACTTCTATTCACCTTTATCAAACATGTCTCCATCTGTATCCTAATTATTTCTCAGGACACCTTCCCGTTCGAGCCTCCATTTGTTCGTGTGATCAGTCCAGTCATCAATGGAGGCTATGTGCTAGGTGGTGGCGCCATCTGTATGGAGTTACTGACACCTCACGTAAGTGATTACCACGGCTGGCACACTGTGATTGGCAGGAAACTACAGGCCGAGACTGCTGAATGTTTCATCAACAGCAAATTGAATTATCATTTTTACCGGGTCTTTGTTGCATTAAGAATGTTCCTGTGTCATAGGTTGTTAATGTCGTGCGGGTAGCTCCCTCTTATGATTAGTTTTGACATGTTTTATCAGTGTTTGGTAACGACTATTAAACATTTCTTCAAAGGTCACAAATGACTTCTAATCTGAATGAGGTACAACTGCAGACCAATTTGGTAGCAGTAAAGGGTTTTCTTCAAAAGTTGAATATTGACTGTTGTTGACATGGAAACTGAATCTAAACACGTGTAGTTGAACTTTTTGATAGTCTGACGTTTGCATAAATATGAAAACATGAATGTGTAATACTTACCGTCACCTAAATTCTGTGCCTTCTCTGTCTCCTGTAGGGATGGAGCAGTGCCTATAGCTTGGAGAATGTCATCCTACAAATCGCAGCTACCCTAGTGAAGGGAAAAGCCCGAATACAGTTCAGTTCCTCCAAGGTAACCTGCCTGCCTCTCATCCACTCAAAGATGTCTCTACTGCCATCATTTATGAATCATCTTGTTACAAGCACTGCCTGTATACTTGGAATGACTTGTTAAATTTTTATTGAAATTTTGGTGGAAACTCCAAAAAACGGATGGAAAGTATTGAATAATTTTGGTGATGGGCAATATTGGCCATCTCAAATTCAAATATTACTAGACAATTAATCGTGTCCGAAATTCTGAAATTAACATGTTACGATACAGGCTACTCATGTTTCAATTTGCCATTTATACTCAACACTTCACTTGTTGGAAACATTGCCGACTTTTAGTGATTTGGTACCGTGATAACAAACTGAAACAATCCTGTAAACCAATAGCACTCTTCGAGGTATGGCCCAGGTCAGACGGTGGTAGTGTCTGCCTGCGAGGAACTCGCAAGTTGAATAGACACATAGATTTGTGCTGGTTATGGATTGCTTTAACCAATCACAGTGAACCAAGTATTAAACTCGTACAATGTTATAAAAAGGCCATGTTTCTACTAATTCTTAATACGGTTAACTTACGAAGCTTTCTGGTGGAAAAGCATATTTATTGTCGTGTAACGCGTCCTGATTATGCAATAGAAATTTCTGATGATGTCACATTGGTTTGTGGCTAGCATATTCAGGACACCACTTGTCACTGTTAAGTACATTCAGGTCATCACTGGTCAATGTTAGGAACATTCAGGTCACCACTGGTCAGTGTTAAGGACATTCAGGTCGCCACTGGTCAGTGTTAAGGACATTCAGGTCGCCACTGGTCAGTGTTAAGTACATTCAGGTCACCACTCGTCAGTGTTTAGTACATTCAGGTCACCAAGGGTCAGTGCCTAGCATGTTTAGATCATGGATGTTTGTGCACTAGGTCCCTCCAGGTAATGGAGACTTGGAAAACATCTAGTAATGGCCTGTGTCAATTAGCATCTCGTTTTGGTATCGGAAAGGAAAGCATAAAAAATGGCGATAAAAGTAACCGTATCAATTGCCAAACGATGGCAAGGTGCCATTTGTCAAATGCATGGTATTTTTTGAGCTTGTGCTGATGTTAATATGCTTTGGCAGCTGGCTTGCAATTTGCGAAAAAGTTAATTTTAGTCACTTGTACTTCATGCTTCAACAGGAACAAGCTAAGCAAATGTAACTAACGCAGAATTGTTGTGAAAAGAGAAGCGTCAAATGTTGCACAATGAAGTCATGAAATCGTAATACCTGTCACGGACAGGATCATTGGGGATATGCTGGTGCATTAATCCCCTCCCCAGACCATCCCCGTGACAGCAGAAGGCGCAGAACTCCCGGGCTGACGTTGAAATCGTGTTTACTCTGAGTTAAGAAATATGACCGCTTTCAGTAGTCACTCGGAAATTCGGCTGAGAATTTGACGAGAATATATTTTCTCATTCTTTGAAATTCATAATGCTGTCTTCCCAATATTTCAAACTATCTGTTCCAGGGTCAGTACAGTCTAGCCAGAGCCAAGCAGTCTTTCAAATCTCTTGTGCGAATTCATGAGAAAAACGGTAAGTTCAGGACATGGTTTTGTAAAACCTACTCTCATATCAAATGCTGGTTTGGCTGTATTTTTGTATTCGCATTGACTTGCCGACAAGCTGCATTATTTATGATAAAAATTCTCCAGTTTGGGATAGTGGAAAACTGACTATATCGCTCAAAGTTATAGCTTGTGCCAAATTTGAGAGATTTTCAATATTGGGTGTCCCAAATTTAAGGATACTGGCAGCAGTTGTCACTGGCGTTCAGATGATGGCGTAACTGTTTTTGGATGTCCAAATTCATTTTCTGACCCAGTTTATGCAAAAACATGCAGTGATCACAGTTTCAGAGAAACGATACATGCAAAAATCACCCGTGTCCCAACTTTCAGAATCGGGGAAAATTCCATTTCATCCAGGATTCTGGGTCCCAAATTTTGTGAGTCTGTCCCAAAGCGGAAAATTTGTTGCCCGTATGTATGCACTCTCAAAGTCAAAATCCCACTTGAGGAGAGACACAACTCTACCATCCATGTATGGTTTAGAATGTCGGATATTCACTATCAGATGAAGCTGAAGACATTTGAGCCTCAATGTTATTACATGGCACTGATGTCTTCAGCTAATTAAATCCTCGTGTTTGTGTTTGCCTCCTTGGAACTGGCCATATAAGTATCATACATTGTAGTGTTGGCTGGAAGGAAAGCCGTTTCATTGTGAGTCTCTCTCTATAAAGCTGTTTTTAAGATAAACGCAAGAAAAACCAGCACACAGTCATGTTTTTGAAAATTAACGTAATGTTTTTTGAAAATTCAAATAAGTTTTGGAGGAATATGGAGAAGTGATACGCAGTGCCAGATTCTAGTGAAATTTATATCAGTGTCGAGCTTTTTCATCCAAGATAAATTGGTAAGGTTTTGATTGGTAAAATCAATAACCGTGTTGGCGCAATGAGGTTTTAAATGAGTACAGTATTACTGCCCTAGTCTTGCCCCAATAGCCGCTCAACTTCAACACTGTCTGGGAGATAAAGCTATCTTTACCATCTGATGGTCAGGTTGGAATGAATTCAGACATTGCGGTGATGAGTGGTCAACAGCCTTGGTAGTTCTGTAAATGGTGTTTTTTGCAGGCTGGTTCACACCTCCAAAAGAGGACGGATAACTCCGTGGACTGTGCGCAGACCGACTTGTTCAGCGTGGCTGATGTCTCATTTCTTTTGTATTGACACACATCGACTTTTTTCCGACACCAAGGAGTGGTTAGTTTCCATTGGTGCTTGATAGTCGGCCAAGCTCACAGTTACTATGGGGATATATTGGCGGGTTTTGGCGTGGTGACATTCTTCAGGTGTGTTAACCAACAAATAGTGGTGCTTCATCCTACATGATGTGTATAGACTGCTGCTGTATTGGCCTCCTTGCAGTTAGAAGTTATGCGCGCACTCAGAGGGGGTTCGAACGAGCCCCCCTATTTGGCGAAGTGGGCAAAAAGAAAAAGTAGAAAGTGGGACATAAGTCCACTAAAAAGGCAGGAACTACCAAATTTTGACGAATACACAATTCATAGCTGTGAACGTACCCCGTGAATCGTCCTGTTTTTAAGCGAAAGGTCCACTCTCTAAAATTGGAGCCTCCCAATTTTTAGGCTGGGTGCGCGCATGAAAGCATTTTGAGACGGCTCATTCAGAATCTTGTGATCGTAACAAAGTTGTTCACTATGATTTTACTGGAACTTGAATGCTAGTTGTTTGTTCAAAATATTCCTTCCGCTTCTTTTCAATTAAAAAATTCATAAAAGGTATTCAACACTAATCCAGTCTAGTTTAAATTTATTACCAAATGGTGCTCTTTCGAGGTGAAAGTTGAATGATTTCAGAATAACGAGAACTAAATGTCAAGCATTCATAATAATTGTTGAATTTCTGGTTGCCTCTCTTGAACAGCATTATATAAATTTCCAGTAAACTAAACACAAACACATTTTAAGTTGTACGGTTTTTATGTTAATGAGGTCTCTTCATTTGTAATATGTGAAAATGAAGATATGTAGTGGTTCTTTAAAATGTGAAACTCTGCAGCGAATATAATTAAGTCTCAAAATTACAACCTTTGAACTTTTTAATCATAACTCTCATTTTAGCATTAAAAAATGTACAGTTTGAGGGAAAGTAATATATTGCGTCATCAACTGGCCATTTTTATGGGGGAACCAGTGTCTATGTGGGTTTGTGGCAGGTGTAAAACTTTTTGAATTCTCTTTTGTTTTCGATTGTACCAACCAAATGCTGTTTTACATCAACAGTGCATTCCTAATCGAGTGCATGTCCGTTTTGAGATGTCAAGGTCAAACACGACACACTTTAAGGTGACAACTCTCGTATGTGGCCTGGCACTGTTAGCATGTGACAAAATCTGCTCATGAAAAAGTTGGCAACTTTGACAATGCATAACATGACATGGAGTGAGGTGACTTGGGCAAATGTCCATGAATTATGGAGTGGGACGACATTGTTATCTCCCCTGTGGAAAGTTTCACCGTAGGTCAACGGAACTTTGTCGCACTCCCCAAGTTTTAGACTCAAACTTTATCCGTTTTCTCAACTGGATGTCTCAAGATTTTCATGCTTTTCCCAAGTATACCATGTAAATGGTCACTGGTACCCATCATCACGCCCGATATTGGTCTGTCTAAGTCCAGACACAGCAATAGACAAACAACTGCGTAATTTATGTGGGTTTGGTGTTGGCAAATAAGCTTGCACATTTCATAGTAGAGCTGTGAGACCAGCGTTTTTAAAAGGTCGATTAACATAACCTAAGCAATCACTTGGTCACGAATTGTCTTGAAAGTATTTGTTACAAGGCCAAAGGAAGCATAGTTGGTACTGGGGTGTTTTTAAAAGCAGAATCTGAGGGGTTTTTTGTTGATCACTATTTCGGCAAAGAAAATCCACTCGCAGGATGCTTGGCAAATCTTGGCATTTCAAATCTTGCGTGAGTGGCATTGTGCAGCTTGCTGATAAAGAATGCAATATCTTCATTCTTGGCTGAAATTAAGATGTTTTTTAGTTAACGACTGCAGGTCTCAACATGAGTTGTGGGGGGGTGTACAGACCAGGACCAACTATGTTTTGGTATAATAGACACAAGGGTCGTGCACAGCTAAGTTGTGATCTGTAAAACTGGAGCAGGGTGGTTCGACTGGTTTTTGGAGAAAAGTGAAGCCTTGGGTTTGTATTGTCCTGGGTCATGAATCGTGCATTGTCTGTTAACATAAATGGGACATTTCATCACTTGAATGCATTAAGTTACCAGGACTTGGAATTTTCATTTTTAAGAGGATTTCCCCTTTTTGGTTTCAATTTCCTCTCATTTGAGTTCCAGTTTCCTCGTTTTTCTTTTTTATCATTATTCGGACTTTATTAATGCAAAAACATACATTTCTTGCAGTTAATCTTTTAACACAAAAATATTTCTATCACATAACCCTATTTGTGTGTTGAACGAAACACCACCTGGAAAATTTTCTTCTTTTTTTGTCATGGGTCATTCCAAGCCCTGTGTTAAACAGCTCTGGTTGTTTAGGAACTGTCTGTGTATGTCATGTACTAAAATGTCCATTTAGACCTCCTCATGACTAGCCAGGCCTCTCACTGGGTGTACTGTGAGCGTTAAATGTTAAAATACACATTCTCTGTTATAATTCTTGTTCATAACTCACTAACGTTTTACTCAAAGTTTTGTGTTCAGTTTTCTAGTCAAATATTGAAGGAACATGAAAATATGTGAAACAGTGTACCAGGAGAGACATCTGTTGTCAGATTGTCCATATATATTACTGGTAAACAGATGGACATTGAGTAAAAGTTGTGCAAGAATACTAACACTAGGCACAGTGCACAGAAGTTCCTATGAGTTGCTTATAACATCAAATAATAATACGTTATTTAGTGTATTGTATAGCAAAACGCTGACAATGTTACAAAAGTCTATATAATAATGCAAAGGACTGACAATAATACAAAAGTCTATATAATACGTTATCTTTGGTGAAAACATCATGTATAATATTGCAGAAATACCCTAAAGACATAAACTTGCTCCATAACAAATCTGAACACCTGCATATGAATCCTGCTTAAACATCAACCCAAAAGCGTCCCTAGCTGTCCAGTGAAAACTATTTAATTGAAAAAATGCAAGAGAAACTCAATGTTTTAACGCTGATTCATACATACAATTGGCTATGCACCGTATTGATAGCAATGTTCTAGTCAATATCACTAATGCCACAATGCACAAAAGATCACTAAGATAAGTGGTTAGTGGTCAACTTTTGTAAGCATTGTAATGACCTACATAAAAACAGGGTGATCGTTACCGATCATTGTTGACAGAAGAGCCACAAGAATAACACCAATTAGGACAGCATGTCCTGATAGGACTAGACAGGTGACTTAGACTCAGAGCACACAGAGCCAGCCCAACCAGACGTGTACAGACAGCGTGTCCTGACAACCAGACAAGTGACTGGGTTCAGGGCAAACAAGACACCATGTCCTGACATTACCAGACGGGTGACTAGGCTCAGAGCACACAGACAGCACAACCAGACGTGTACACAGACGGCCTGTCCTGACGTGAGCAGGCAAGTGACTACAGACTAGGAGAAACTCCGGCAATCACTTTGCAGAAATAAACTCTGAAATAAGTCTCGGTGAAACTGGGCGATGTGACTGCCATATTTGCTGGTAGTCGCGTTTAGATTTAAATTATCACTTATTAACTAAAGCCAAATATGACTACTGGGTTCACAAGAACAACACGTGCCCACCATGTGCATCGCAACTGGTAAAGTTACAAGGCATGTGTTGCACACATACTGTCACACTCGTTTCAAGTAGAGAGACAATATATGCTGCGAACACATTTAGTGACCAGATGACATTATGTGTAGGGATTAACAGTAGACCGGGCCAAAAGTCATCATCGTATGTCATCATATTCATAGGAACACACTGCCAAGTTTAACAAAGATCTTGCAAAGGGTTTAACAGATATAGATGCTGGATGGAGGCCACTGAGGCAGACACATAGCAAACCTCAATATGTCAATACACACCCACATAACACACTTGTATGTGGGAGCATATTAACAGTATTAAAGATAGTTTTCAAAGAATACTGTTTGTGTTTTGCTTCTGCCTGCCCACAAAATGTCAGTTCCACTCATTTCAGAAGGTTATTTCTGCACTGCATTGGCCCGTGTGGGTTCAGACTGTACGCCCTGACAGAGCTAAATAATGGCAATATGCAGCCACTTACGCACACGATGTATGGGCGCATTGCAATTCTTTGATATGCAAGGAACAGAAGCGTCAACGACATGTGACCTCTCTCATAGTCCAAAATTCTCTCACTACATGGTAAATCAACAAACTGTTTGTCAAACAGACTGGCCTAAAATGATTGTACGTTATACTAGAATTGTGTAAAGCCTACAAGAATCACAAACTACTTTTGGTCCAATTCCTAATACCAGGCAAATGGACTGGAATGTTTACTTTTAATTAGCATATAAAAATACGTTTAACAAAAATAAATAGCCTATTGGCCAAGAATAAATAGCTTAGTGCATTAAATCAATATAACTACTTCACGTTAATAAGTTATTTTTAAGAATGGTTACAAATAGACTACCAAAAGTAGCTGGCTATGCTAGTATGTGGTGGGCACCATATACTAGGCTAGAGTTTACATAGACATGAGCCACATATTATCTTCGTGTACCTTAGCACTGGGGGAAAAGCTAAAACCACATACTAAAGCTTGTAAGAATATGGGTCACAAACAATCATAAGCACTTGGATATCATGTGATTGTAGTACTGCTGAACAAGGGTAGGTCCCTACACGTCTCGAGCATTGCCTGCAGCAAGTGGAAAATTGGAATGAAAAATGAACCCAAAATTTGGGGCGTGTATAAAATCATGAACACAATTGGTGCTTCTCTGTTTCTATTCAGTGTTCAAAAATTGCAAACATTATGACACTGGCTGACCATGAAACGTCAGCGCAAAGTGTTGTCTACCTGACTGATAGTTACAACATTATACACACATACAGACGTATCTAACCTTAGTGGGAATGTGGCAGTAATCAAGGCACCACAATCTTTTTCACTGCTAACATGTAACGGTGACAAGAATAACAACTAAAAATAAAAATTTCCACAACATCCTTAGGAATTACATACAGTTGTTAATATTGTTCAAGTTTGTAAATAATCAGTACTATACCAAAATAAGAAGAACTTTATTAAATCACTTGTTTCCAAATGCCACCAACAGGTGCCATTAGCGGGCTGTAGTTAAGGCCAGGTCACCAAGGCTTTGTAGAGTATACACAGTCCTTTTCTAGAGTGACGTCATTGGGATACCATCCTAGAAACAAGACCATCATGTCAATCATACATAAATATTAAGAACATTGTGTCAATCATACAGAAATATCAAAATGATATTTGCCACACGGATAAACACGTTTTTCTATACTTCACTCCTAAAACCATTCAAAGTGTTTTAACTAGGGCAATTGACTATCCTTCTTAACAAGGGTCATTTTTTGCCACATATCAAAATACAAAATCTTAACATACAAAACCAGGCATGTTTAAAATTTTTGGTAACCACATAAACACAAGCACACAGTGTCTGCATGTTTGTGGTTACCTGACTAATATTTCTGCTCATAAATTTTCATACTTTCCTAACTTCCAAAAACATGAAATTTTCGCCAAAATTTCTTCATTCTATGCAGTACAAAAGCTTGCCTGGAACGTTCTTTTAAGCTCCTTCAGCCTGAGAACATGGTTTGAAAAACAAAAAATAACATTATATGATAAATTTCGGTCTTTATTTTTGTGCCAGCTCAGCTGTCATACAAAGAGGTCTACTTTAAAAAATTCCAAAAACATTTTGTAACTAACAGTCAGACTGAATAGGTCGGATTTGCAAGTTAATTAGTACCTCTGAAGAATAATAAATGTTCATCGTAATAAAGTACCTCTGTAGCGTAATATTGTCAATTGTAACTGGTATCGCTGAAAAGTAACAAATTTTGTGCGGAAATGTAATAAGTACCTCTGACGTGTAATAGTGCTCACTGAACCCCTCCAACATGTTCCCCTCTACTGTTTGCCTGATATCTGCCAGATGTTCTTCTACAGTTCCAGCTTCGTCTAGCTCAAATGCTGCATTCTCGTAGGAATATTTACCATCGGGACCGTCACCTGCGAAGGAAGTTATAGTGTCGAGTTATTAAGACTGAGAATACAAGCCAACATTTCCAAACTTGAACCTGGAAATACTCAGGACTAGGATTATGTAGTGGAGACTACAACATTCAAGGAGAGAATCAACCTATCCCCCCAACCTATGCAAGTGCTAACCTTTATACCCAACCCAGATTTCTGGGTAGAACCAACTGGTCATCATTGCTTGACACCAGACTAAGTAAGTCACTGTGACTAGTCACTGTGCACACAAAGCCGTTTCATTGCATGATTTTCACTACTTTCATGATATAATCATGAGGGACCTAATACAGGTGAAAATTCAAGCCAAAAATTTCTCAATGAAGCGCAAGTTTCAATTACCCCCATTCCCTGCCAACACAACAGAGAGCCATCTGGCTGGGCTGCCAACAGTCAACAAGCACATTATAGTTTTATGACATAATGAAGTCATAAGGGATTGCAAAGGTGACCAAGCAGCCCAAGCAGCTGGACTGAATTCATTGGACTATTGTGTTCGCATTAGGAAACTCCAACCTTTGGATGATTGTCATCCCACAAGCAATATACCTGGACTGGGTTTATCATGACTATCACAAAAATTCAATCTTATGGAATGATTGAAACTACAAAGCTTAATGTCATGGTATAACTATCACAACAGTATTCACTACTACAGTCAGAATCACTCAACAGGAAAGATTACCTTGTGAACTGTGCTCCTTTTCAGCCATTCCTTTTGAGAGACCCTGTACTTGAGCCTTGGTTTCTACTTGTTCTGGACTAGACTGCAGAATGGCTGCACTGCCTGGGGAGTCTGCCAAGTGTTTCTTTGGAACTCTCTCATCCATGTGTAGCACTGACTGAGTTTGATGCATCTTACCCTGTTAAAGAATGGAGGCAACACTTGAGGCTTATAGCAGTTATTAAATGACTCCATTAATTTCACTTGGCCACAGCCAAGACTCACTACTTAGGGGACTATGCCATGAAAACTTTGTATTTGCCAAAAATATATTGCAGGGTTTAATTGTTTAAGATTGCATAATACAGTGAAATTTTCGAGGAAACCCGTGACAGATAGTCAGACACACTTAAAGCTACAGAGAGTACTACCTTAAACAATTTAATTCATTTTGTTTGCACTACATTTGAGATAATTTAAGTTTTTTTAATGTTACTGTCTCTAAATTTTCAAATAGTGGAGTCAGTCTTTTCTCGATTGCCAGGATTGTCGATAAGGCGAACAGGATTTACGCATAGACTATAGACAACAGATTTGCTGCTCCGACATTTTCTTGCGTACTATCCTAGGAGGCGCCACTCTCCTAAATTACCAATTTAAGTTTCCGTTTAGTGTATTGTGACAGGAAATTCTCGCATTTATTTTACTGTCAAGTACAACTGAATTTAACTGTTTACAAAAAAAAATAATTTCGGCACTGTAACGCTGTTCAAAGTCTTCCAATAATAGAACTGTTTGTATCGTGAGTACTTTTGGCACCTGACCACACAACGGCCGACCATGATTAGCAGACGACGTACTTGCCGGAAATAAAACATGCTAATTTGGTCAGGAGTCGCTAGTCAACAATGACGTCAAGGCTTATGTACAAGATCACAGATTTTGTTCATTGAAAATATACCGAGTTGGCGGTCCATGAACTATAGTAGTCTACGGTTTATGCTGTTCTTAAAACTTTTTACTTGAAATTACAGGTGTATGGAGATTTAACTTGAAGCAAACACAGTCACCTTCTTGCTTAAATGCCCAAGTCAGGAAGTCAATGACTGTCTTTGGCTGCCTAGCGAACATTTCTGGTTTAATATTACGCACTCAAAGAGCAAGCTGTGGTCACATACCCTTGATAGCTCAAGTCCCATGCCACAGTCGATCTTGGCACGTTGAGTTTAGTAAAATAATGGAGTAAAAGCAAAACGTCACATGTACGCACGCACACAAAACCAAATGAATCAAAATGTAGGGATATTAAGCTAATATATTACCCAAGAACTCTATCAATTGAAGTATTACCCAGAACAGGTGACCGTGGTAATTAATAACTCAATGATATGCGTTCATATTACATAATGTTCATCTAAATCAGTTGAAGGGCATAGGTGCACAGTATAGGGGACAAGTGTATGAATGAGGGCAGATATGGGGGCACCTCTAACCCATGACAAACACAAGGGTATCAGGTTGGAGGATGCTCATGGACAATTAATTACAGTTACCTGAATCCCAATGAGAATTCGGGGAAAGCTATTCTCTTTAAAATAACAGAATCACCAGAGTCCATGGCGATTTCAGAATCACCATGGTGATCCCCTCTCCACTTGAATCAATGAGAACACATGTTCTAGCACTCATGGAATGACAGCAGTCATCATAAAATGTCGTCAAAAAAAACTGGAAACAGTTATCCACGGTAATGAGTGTCCTTCGACACAGCAGTAATTTTGACTATCAGCCAAATTTTATGAAAATCCGTTGAGGACCTTTGAAGATAACCGAGATAAACGTAAAAAACTAAAATTGCCACTAGGGGGCATACTGGGCGTCAGATCTGTCCGAATGTCGATGTTGTCCGTTGTGAACTTGGTATACATTCACTTGCTACATTTAATAAAGATCTTGCAGAAGGTTTAGGATATACAGCCCTGGGTGCAAAAAAAAACTGCCACTAGGAGGCGCCACAGTAGTTGAAGTTGTCGGAAAATCGTCGTCAGTCGTCCTCTTCACAATAGGAAAATACATGCCATTTTTCACAATGATCCTTAGAGTGGTTTGGTTGAAAGTGGGGCGGGGGCCAAGATACAAAGGTTTACATAAAAAACTAAAATTGCCACTATGGGGCACATAAGTAGTTAGATCCATTCGAAAGTTCGATCATGCCGTCTCATTCATAAAAGGAGCACATGTGCAAAATTTCATGAACATGCATCAAAGGGTTTTGGATGTAGAGCAGCGCATGCTGGACGTACGCCAGACAGATGCCGGATGGACGGACAGGGATGATGGCATAATGCACCCACATATAAATATGTGGGCGCATAAAAATCACCAAGATGGCCGTGATTTTAGACTGACTTAGCGGTGATTCTCGAAATCATATTTAGGAGAATGACAGCAGTGATTGCAGATGGAATCAACAATCAACAACAGATGAACAATGAACAATAGATGAACAATGAACAATGAATAATGAACAACAAATAGTTCACGAAAGTTCAGAAATAAAGAATCTCAAGATACAGACATCTCTATGACAACAACAACTCCCCAAGTCATGAGTGTCCTGTATTGTTTACTTAGCAGTCTTCACTGTATGAAATATTGATGAGAGTTCCGAATCTGTCAATACATCCAATATATACACTGATGCATTGAAATATGAGAATATTAATAAGCCTGCATTTGGTCATCAAACAATCAATAAATTACTGAGTTGTTATTAAAATTTCACGTAATAGCTACCGAAATTAGTTTCGCCAGTCATTGGAAAATAAAACTCACCACATACTGGCCAGGAAGACTTTCTAAGGAGCCACTTTCACTGCTGTGATTTGTGGGTGGTTTTGAGGTCGCCATAATTTCCGAGGCCTGTGACAAAATGGCGGAAGACATTCCATCAGCAAACTGTTGATAGAGGGCGCCACGTGGAACTATGTTGCCACGGGCATCCAGCTTCATCTGCAGCTCTGCACTCTGTTTCTGCAAAAAACAAAAAAAAATGAGAAATCGTGACTTAATTTTTCACATAGGGAAGTTTCCACACAGAGTACACATCTCATTTTACTGGCTACATGACTGCCAGTGTCAAGCATTACTAGGAATTTTTATCTGTCTGAGTACCCTCAACACCAAAACCTTCACAATTATTTAGCAAATCTAAGGCGAGCCACAAGACAACAAGAGCAACGCGTTGAAATGCGACCACGAATGCATCGCAAATGGTGTGCTTTTAAGGTTGCTTATTTGTGTCATAAAAATGGCCACTAGATGGCGCAAAAACATACAATCCATCCAAAAACGGGAACATATCATTGCTTCTTTAATAGAAAGCTATAAACCAAATTTCATAGAAATCCATCACGGAACTATAAATACTCTTACTAATTAAATTTAATAAAGATCCTGCAGTGGATTTAAGAAAAACAGCTATGGGTGCAAAACAAAATAAAACATAACGAAACTACCACTAGGAGGCACCACAGTAGTCAAAGTTGTCATCGTCAACCGTCGAACATATACACCAATTTTCAAAATCATCCTCAGAATGATTTGGTTGATAGAGGGATAGACGCCAAAAAACAACTAGATTATTGCTGCTCAGTTTAGACCAAGGCAGACACCATGTACATGTCACATGATTACTTGGCCAAGTATGTTGCAATGACACTAAGTTTTTTTTTGTTTGCTCACACGATACAGGTCGCAATTTTCATCCGATTCTCATGAAATTTACACGACACAACATGTAGTTGTAGAAGTACTGGAGGCCTATTGTCTTTCATCATAATCGGATCCAAGATGGCGCATATGGTGGCCATTTTGTTTTAAATTTCAGATTCTAATGCTTGCAGAGGCTATACTTTTTTATGAAAACGGCTAAAAATCACTACGATTATTGTTCTGGATGTGTGCTACATGTGAACCAGAAATCGTTTACTTCCAGTTTAAGATGGCGGATATATTGGCAATTGCGCATGCGCACCTTAATTTCCGACGAAAAACGTTTTGTCCTGCAGAGGGCGCATTATGGGACCAATTGCTTCGAAACTTTTCAGGTATTCATTTCTAATGACATTCTATTACTCAATGTAGCGAAACCGGAAGTTGCTTTTAAGATGGCGGATCTAGCGCATTTTGACCCATTTTCAGTCATGCTGGAGTGCCATTTTAATCAGAAAAATGACGTGAAAATTTGCATGTGGATTCTGTGGCTTTTACCTTTCAAATGACCTGTAACAATTTTTTCTCAAACCTACAGTTTTTGAGCTATTTGAATTTCAATCAAAAAAAATGCAAAATTTGAAAATTTTCGAAAATTTTACGAAACTACTAAATAGATAGTTTTAAACGGGCTTTCAGAAGATACTATCCATTTTTCGCTAGGACATCTATTTTTCGAATTATTCGAGACTTTCTGAAAATGCTGTTCCTTTGTTGACTGATTTTGCTGCACTGTTGTTGGTTTACCTTCTGTTGAACAAGACTGTATCCTATTTCTTACTGACTTATGACATCTTCGTTTGTCACATGAATGTGATCATCATGTTCATCATCACAACCATAATCATCATCATCGTCATCCTCTATATCGTCGCCTTTTCAGCTCATTTCACCAAGTGTCGCTCCTCTGAGCGCTCTCGGTTTGTTTGTCGACCAATCAACACGCGCACAGCAAGGCAGACAATACACACCTGACAGAACTGGAACTCAGCCTCCAATTCACGGATTCTTGAAGCAAGTTTTTTGTTCTCCAACATTAAAGAGTGCTGTTGCCTCTCAGCTTTGACTTTCACACTTACTATTGCACCTGATGATAATTAAGAATAACTAGACATAATATGAAAGGCAAATAGATGATGCCTTGAATGCTTTGACAAAGCTCTTGAAACCATATCAGAACAGATTTTTATGAAAGAACATCGGAAAATTTGAATAAAACAAATTTAGAAAACTGTAACAGCATTTTTGACACTTCATTTTGAACATTTGCTAGGATTGTACCTTTCCTTTATGCTAAATTTGTTGAAAAACAATCACCAAATGACCCAATTAGGGTCAGATTGATATAAAATACAAAATCAAATTCTACAAGCTTCAATTTCTGAAAATACCCTTTACAGAGTTACAATCTACAATTATATTGATAATTAGGTCAATGCACAGACTTGTAGATAAGGTCTTACATAACGTTTGGTCAGAGTGAACGAACAAGCAGAATGGGACATTAGTGCACCTGTGTCAGTAGCGTTTAGAGATTTCAGTGAAAATTATCCAAAACGGCTTGTTGACAAAATGAACTGAGGTATTCAGCTGCTCTGTTGTA
This sequence comes from Phoronis australis, assembly GCA_002633005.1. Classification (NCBI taxonomy): domain Eukaryota; kingdom Metazoa; phylum Phoronida; family Phoronidae; genus Phoronis; species Phoronis australis. Next base: position 744,389 of record NMRA01000154.1, read on the forward strand.
CATGAAAACTTGTTGGAGTTAAAAATAGTTAATATATTGAAAGCTTAATATGTAATGTCAAACAAAAGTTTAATCAGATCAACAGCATGTAATCATGCTGGTTTTGAATTAAAATAATTGAAATAGCGACAAAATACTATATAATTTTATTTCAATTGAGGTTACCCATTCGCCAAAATATCTTCAATTCATTACAAAAACAAAACAAAACAAGTTAGTGAACCTACCCATAGGAACAATCAATGAACTTCATTCCGTCAATGACATAATCATGTTGACAGTAATTAGGAAGTCAATGGTAACTAGTAATATTAAAACCAAAACAAGGGTTCCACACCCAAATACTGTATAAAGAAAAGGGTTTCACCACCTAATAATGAACCAAAACCATGGTTTCACACCCAAATAACAAACTAAAAGAACGGTTCCAGCACCAAATAATAAACCAAAACAAGGGGTTTCCACCCAAATAATGAGCCGAAATAAGGGCTCCACCCCCAAATAATGACCCAAAATAATGGTTCCACTCCAAACTAATGAACCAAAACAAAGAATTGAAGGTTTTCAGAGAAGGTGCTGTGTATAGCTTTCTAATAACAAATTTAAACATTTTGCCTTTACTCAAGGCTACACGGCCTCACTCTCAACCCATCAACAGCTGAGAACTTTAGAAAACACCAGTAAAGATAAGAAAGGGGCACTGGAGCATGGGGCTAAATAAAACATTTATATAGGTCATTTAAATAGGTCAAATAAATACTAGGTGATTTTTGTTAAGCATTCCTACTGCTCTGTTAGAGCAACACTGAGCAAGGTAAGACAGTAGATTACTTACTTTTTCCAATCCTAGTAACTCTCCACAGCCTCAGTAAAATGACTAAACTGATGATATTTAGCACCGTCGTAGGAACAAATTCAAACAATACAGCAATATCAATGGCTAAACACACCACGACAACAATGGAATCAAATGCTTCCCAGCAATCTCTTAACAGCTTTTTCTCAAGTACAACGGCTCTAAGTATAATCTGAAACAAAGTGAAAACAAAGATGTCAACATTAAAAATATGTGATATAGACACTACCAACCAATTCCCAATGTAAGCACGACACCCAGAAATATGAAAGGTACTATCAATATGATGAATTTATTGACATGTGGCAACTTTTGGACATCCATTTCTTTCATCATGTGACAGGCAGAATATGTTTCTTAAGGTCAGTTTTAACCTTGCAAGGGCTACGGATTTTCAAACAGGTATCTTAAGTTTTCAAATACTGACTAAAAATGCAAATCATTTTCAAATCCTTGATCACAGGAGCATGCCGTGTTAGGCCACGTTATTCTCTTAGTCATGACTGTCTAACGATAACGGCCAACCTAAGTTTCGAAGACTGTCTGACCATAAATACCAGCCAAAGTTTAGAAGACTTGCAACAATATCTTAAAGAGGGATTTTGATGGATGATGCATTGATTGTTTGATGGAAAATCAAAAACCTAAGACACGGCTTCAAGTGTATTGACTTAATTGTACAGTTTAGACATGAAGTTGAAGGTATTTTTAGAAATTGGTGTTCAAAGCAAACTGAGAATTTTCACAAAAATGATGGTTACTTGGATAGCAAAAATTATATAGCATTATCACGCGTTGTGTTGCCATTTATACATAACCATTAAACTTATCCAGTGGATCGGTTTTGAAGCTTTATGCTACCCGGCCCAGATTAATAATAGTTGTGCAGTGTTTTAAGGTACAAATTAACACTTTTCAGTAATTGAGGCTGCAGAAAGTAAATATTTTTAAGGATTGAAAACGGACAGGTAAATTTTTTTAGACAAAACAGAAGGACTTGACAGAGGTTGGACAATTCCCTGTGGCCACAATCTTTAACTGTCAAAAATCAAAACAACAGGGCCGTCCCGAATTACATAGCGACAGAACTCTCCTTTGTCCTGGAGATAAGAAAGTGGTTGACCTAGCTTTGGAAATCAGGCACATGTTCCTGCCTCTCATGGATGTCGTGAAGGCGAAAAAATTCAGATCACGCATCTCCGTTTATCAAACTTTCTCACGTCGGAGTTGCAGCCTACAGCACAGCAGTAATACTTCACTGGCATTAGAAAGACGAATAGAGTAATGCAGTGAGAAAAACTTGTAAAGAATCAGACAACAACAAATGACAAGTGAAACTCCAATGGCACAAAAAAGGCAGCAAATGTGCTTGACGGATGTTTACGTCACTGTAGGTAAATGCTGCGAGATTTGAGTGTCGCTGTATAATCCGGAACTGCCCTATTGAACTCCCACATAGGAGCTCTCATGGTAAGGTCTAGTTACCAGAAGGTAAAAAGTACTTAATATGGACATGCAGTTAGTTTACACAGACAGTAAAAACAACAAAAGTGGTCTCCCGCACAGGGAGAGCCCTGCGACAAATAATGAACAATATCTTACCTCCAGTGTAAAAAGGCAGGAAATGGCAAGACAGGTATAGTGTAAATGGTAGGCCACCCCGTACATGTAACTCTTTTGAGCAGCTGAACCCACATGCGTCTTATTACAGATCGCTTCGTAGTCTAAGAAAGATGAAAACAATGACACCTATTGATCGGGTCATTTTCCATTTTAACTTCAATGAATACAACAACCTACCTTTAATTCGTAACAGTAATTAGCTCAGGTAACAAATATAATATAATAACAGTTCTGAAATTTTTGGACATTTGTGCAAATGGTAACTGGATACCATTTTTGTAAACAAATGTCAAAATTCAAGCTCCCCCGAAACCAGAAGTCAACAACACATGTATTCACTGCCATTTTATCCTGAATATCGTTATTGCAAATTTGCTGTCTTCGTTGCCCATTCCTCAAATCATTCGTTAGTTACACGATCTCGTAGTGGGGTGAACATTTCTTGGAGTCAATTAACGTAGAAAATAAATCTGAAACTAAATAAGGCGATCCAGATCCTCCCAAGGATACTATAATTGTTTCATGAAATGTAGAATATAAATATTTCTATTCTACATTTGGAGTCAATTGAAATGTAAAACATAAAATGCACATGAATCAGACTTGGAAATCGAAGCGCGAGAGCTCCAGTCCGACATCGAAGACCTTCTCCTCTAGGAAGTGGTGGAATGCTATCAGTTGGAACCAAGTTAGATAGAGAAAGAGTATTACTCTACTCAAGTTGCGCAAGATGGTTCCCACTGCTAAACCTCTGAATCAGGTTTCTAGCTCCTCAGCTCCGTTTTAAATAAATAAAGCATAAAAATGGTTCCAGGTGATCATTGCAATAGGCCCACATGCACGGCCTGCGCATGTCTGGTACAACGTGTATCAGACTGCCAGCAATTATTCTTTCAAAAAGATGCTACGTTTGAGGAAGCAACATGCCCTTTTTCCAACCAGACTTTCAAATGAGGCATTCACTGACAATGCAACATTTCTAAATTTTACCAACGCACTGATAACCTGGAACCAGTTTTATGGTTTATCAATATATAGTTAAAAACAAGCTGAGGAGCTAAACACCACACTCAAGGGTCTAGCAGTGTGCCTCAGTGGGACTTGAACCCACGACCTCGAGTAAAGGAGGCAAACACTTATGCCATTTGGCCACACTGCCTCCTCTAATAAATGAAAAAACTTCATGTGCAAAATAATCTGTGAGGCATTATATGCCCAGGCTGAATAGTCTACTGATGCGTGCGAATGACGCAGCAGAAATTTCAAGAAAAATCTTATGTCTGATGTTGGTTATGTATTCAATATCTAGTTTTGCATGAAATAACAAGCCTCGAATTACTTCAACTCCATGTAGAGTTCAACCATTGGATGATTTGAATTTAATTTTCTTCTTTGGCAATTAATACATGCCATATATGAAAAAACAGGTCAACCGAGGAATGCCATGAGCACAGCACCTGTTACGTAGACATCCGACATGAACAAGCCTGAAATTTGGCACTTAAAACTGCGAGGAAAGAATGGTTCTTTTGAAGAGTAAATTTTTTGAAGCTTTGCATGAGATATTGAGGTTGATGTATGACCTGGTAAGTGCCATTTTCAATGATATGACCACTGAAACTCTTGGCGAGTGGAAATTGCAAGTGAAACGCTTTAAAATACAAGTGTAAAAAGTAGAAATAAGAGTGCAGCAAATATGGTTCACGACTAGCATAACCGCTGACCACAGTTTGTACCAGGCCAAGTCTGGGAATCCGAGTGCAAATATGCCGTCTCTTGTATTTTTAAGAGCCCATTTTTGTGCAAGCCAAGTGTTGAGAGCTATCACTTACTATCAAAAGGGATAATGACTTGTACAACATTTTTGTACATAACGCATAGATTCAGTCATCTTCAGAAATTAAATGGACAAAACTCTCTGTCTACAAAATTTGCTACAAGAGAGCTATTTGTGGTAATGAAGAGATGTTGTGTTAGTTCTGGATGACCGATTTTGTAGTTTGTTTCACTTTTGCTTCTTTAATTATATTAGGTAATACACCCTTGCATCATGTAGATATACATAGATATAGATATACATATAGTATACTATGTGTTTTGCTCAAATAACAAATAACAATTTGTCACAGCAGTTACTGAAGGTTATTACAAACCCACCTGTTAGTAAACCAAAGTCTATGAGTATTGTGGCAATCTCCAGCATGGTATCCACGGCGATGAGGAAGATTACAACCCAGTGGAAGGGGACGGAATAGAGGATTCCTTTGAGTTGGATACGCCATCTGTTGGAAGAATGAGTCATTGGGCTTAACAAATATAAATGCGTCAAACATTAATTTCAAGCCAAGCACTGGGGAGTTATCGAGCACTGCCCAGTGCATATTTTACAAGTAATTATGCATGGCATGGCAAATCATGTTTCATGAAAATCCATGACTCCGAAAAAAAGACGAAAACATAAAAAACTAAAATTGCTACTAGGGGACACAGTGGTATTTGGATCGGTCTGAAACTCGTCGTCATCGGTCGTGAGCACCATAGGAACACAAGTGTCAAACCTCAATATGATCCTGCAAAGGGAATAGGAGATACAGCAGCAGACGCCGGATGACGGAAGCCGGATGCACAGACAGAAATGACGGCAATATGCACGCACATACAAATATACAGGAGCATAAAAATCTGTCAAAGTAGCACAGAGCAAACATTTAAATAGTGGCTGTTAGAGCACCACCTTTAGACCGATTTTTCCTAAAACAATAGGCCTCGAGATACACGTTGTGTGTGAACATCAATCGTATGAAAAATACGTCCTACGTTCACAACAAAGCAACACACTTGGAGACATTTCTAGCAAGATGTTTGTTTTTCGTAAACTAATTAAAGGTTTTCATACCAATCCAGATATAAATTTCCATTCTCTCTACTCTAGTCCATCTTTACAGTTTATGACATTATACTGTTAATTTTGTTTACAAGAGACACAAATCACTAGCAATCATTCAGAAGCCTTTGATTCAATAACAAAATGTATTTTAATTGATGCGATTCCATTCACATCCATTAACTTGTTAGGTCAGCCAACTTGCTAATAAAATCAATAATCATCACGAAAGTTCAATTTTCAGTTGTTTCAACACTGCAAAGTCAGTTTATAAATTGCCCAAAGGTTATCAGCAATTAACTACATCAGTTGCATGTCAATTTCCCATTAAAGATAACTTTATCCTGCCTGTATTTGATAACCACTTGTGAAGTTTAGAAAGCGTGATAAGGTAAATCCACCATTTAAAGCCCTGGTACCATATTACAGTAGCTGGGATCACATAACACGTTGTTATCAGAACAGGTAACTCAGTACTCTTCAGAAACACTTGAGAGAGGCTGGATGTATGAAATGACTGGAAAGACTCAATCACACATTACTAGTTGAAAGTTCCTCCAGAGAGAGACAATACAAAACCATCAAGTTGAATAATTATTCGACTTAACGCTCAGAACATTAATTCATACGACCTAACACACAGAACATTTAAACCAGTTGAGAAAAACAAAAACAAAGACAGACAAGAACAAGTGTTGGAATCTTGACAACTTACACATGTTAAAGTCAGGGCTGGACATATAACCAGGATATTGCAGCAGAGGAGTTGAATATGGGTTGGTTACGTGACTTGGAGTCAAGCAAAAGATGAGGTGAATATAGACAACGAACTATTTGTTCAAGTAAGTGTAATGTTAAACTGGAGCAACACATCCTGCTCTACAGTAAAAAAACAACTTGATTTATACCTAAGAAAAAAATCTTCCCTCATGATTTATTGAACTCATTTCTTGCAAATCTGACTTTGGAATCAAATTTCAACCAATAAACCCTAGGCGTAATTTGTGATTGCCTGGTTCTCAAAATTATTGATCACTACACTACTGTCAAAATCTGGCGACATCTGAACTTGTAGAGAAGTGTTATACCCTTGCGCGTCTGCACATAGCACACAATGAGAGGTTGACATTTCTACCTAACAGTTATGACAAGTTACTTCTAAAATGTTCTAGGGTAGGTCTGTGTGTGTACGGCACTTTCGTGTTGGGACAACTTGGCTCACACGTGACAACTTACCTCACCTTAATGAGGCAGGGTAACTTGACACACGTGTTGCGCGGCGCAAGACGTAGGTAGTAGCGTGGACGCAAACTTGCAGACAAAGCAGAACTAATTACCAGCTCCGCCCTTTATCAGGTGTCTAACCCTTCTTGCGCTATAGTTGTGGTAAGTTGTAGGGTGTGAAGGATGGACTGTCAGCAGAATGGGGACAAGATGCTTTAGGGTAAGTTGTTCTAGGGTACCTGGTATTATCGACATGATATCTCTACTAAAGTACACACCATGTATTTTGAACATTACTACCCTAACTAGAAGTATTCATGTCAAAAATGCAATAAATTTTAAAACGAGTTACAAAACGTGCACCTAAAAAATGGAGGGTTCGAATTTTGAGAACGAAGACCTTTCAGTAAGATTCACAGGATACGTTCAGAGCTATGAATTGTGCATTGGCCGAATTTTGGTAGTTCCCGCCTTTTAGTGGCCTTTTGTCTCGTTTTCTACTTTTTGAAATTTGTGTTTCTCTGAGACAAACCTTTTTGCCAGCATAATAAAAGCACGAAAGGTGTTACGTAAAATGGCACTAGGTCAAAACTTTCCATTCGCATTACATGGGATCAGTAGGTGGACACTACACATGGGCTGTCTATCAAAGACCTGATCGTTGTTTGGTGAGACAGTGAATTTCAATAGGGTACAAATATTTCAAAAATCAGCTATTTAAGACATAATACGGACGACACTCGCAACGATGACAGAAACCATTGCAAATAAAAAAGAAGCACTTTTGGAAATTATTTTCCCGAAAATGGTGAGATTTTACGCCGTCACTAATATGGCTGGAACCAATTAGGCTGCGTATGTACAAAATTTGACAGAGTACATGGTCATTTTAGGAAAAATGTGTCTGTGGGTCAATTGACCCCACTTCCAGGGTACATGTCCTTTACCAGTCATCCATTCAAAAACTTGCTGCACTTGGCAAGACACCAAGAGGATTTGTTGAAGAANGCGCAAACTATGTCAAATCCATCTGAAAACTGGAGGATAGCGTCATCTCACTAATAGGTGCCTACATACAATATTTCATGAAAATCCGTTCAGGACTTTATAAGATACAAAGGTAAGCGTAAAAAAATAAAATTGCCACTAGGGGACACACCGGTAGTCGGATCCGTCCGAAAGTTCGCACATGCCGTCCCATTCATGAATGGAACATATGTGCCAAATTTCATAAACGTATGTCAAAGGGTTTTGGAGATAGAGCAGCTGACGCCGGACGGACGCCGCCCAGACGGACGGACGGAGATGACGGCATAATGCGTCCACATATAAATATGTGGGCGCATAAAAAATGAAAGGTGTTACGTAAAATGGCAATAGGTGAAAACTTTCCATTCGCATTACATGGGATCAGTAGGTGGACATTACACATGGGCTGTCTACCAAAGACCTGATCGTTGTTTGGTGGGACAGTGAATTTCAATAGGGTACAAATATTTCGAAAATCAGCTATTTAAGACATAATACGGACGACACTCGCAACGACGACAGAAACCATTGCAAATAAAAAAGAAGCACTTTTGGAAATTATTTTCCCGAAAATGGTGAGATTTTACGCCGTCACTAATATGGCTGGAACCAATTAGGCTGCGTATGTACAAAATTTGACAGAGTACATGGTCATTTTAGGAAAAATGTGTCTGTGGGTCAATTGACCCCACTTCCAGGGTACATGTCCTTAACCAGTCATCCATTCAAAAACTTGCTGCACTTGGCAAGACACCAAGAGGATTTGTTGAAGAAAACACATTTGTTGTTATTTTGTAGAAAGTGTTTTTTATTCAGCCATGAATAGAAGACGTGCTCCCGTCCGTCGCATTCTGCCGACCTCACCACCAGGTGAAGCAATGCCCATGAATGCTAAATGATAAAAAGGGGCCTTTATAATACGGTGTGTTTTACCACACATTTGAAAACCTGGCTTTCACTGGAGACCCGTAGAATGTTGAAAAATGTATCTGAGGAATGGTGTGAATGTCAGTGCTTGTTGGTTTTCCCAGCATTGCAGACAGACAATCTCTTCTACAAGGTATTACTGTAGCCAAGGCTGTTCAAAGCCCCTTCCATCCATTACACAGTCAAGCGAAGACTGCACTTGACAGGTGCGTGAACCCCGTCCCTGCAACAGAAACTTATGGACTTCGTCCTAGACCTTTTCGCAATGCCTCCCACCAAAGACTTAGCAGGTGCTCGTGGACTGTCGCTGCTGTTAACGCAACCATGGGTCTCATCAGCGAACACATGATCGCGCAAGATGCTGCTTGGCTGCCAGTACAAGAACTTGGTGAGGAACCGAATGTCATCATTGCTTTCAACAGGGAAGCTCGGGAATGGCCTCCTGGAGTAGCACAAGCATTGTGCCGTTAGCAATGGCGTGATCTTGGCGGTATTAATGCCATCATTGTAGCAACTGATGAATCCTTCGATGGTGAAACTAATCGTGCGGGATGAGGTTATCAAATACGCTGTGCTAACAACATCATTGCGGAAGGTAGTGGCTGCCGCCACCATGTATACACAAGCAGTACGCGGATGAAGTTTGAGGCTATACAACGTGCCCTAACCAAGCTGTCACTCCTAGACCTGTAGAATCACACCATTATCTTTGCCACCGATTCCATGGCAGTGTTGATGAAAGTTCAATCTGGAAACCTCCCAGCCAACTGGGGTGTCTTCCGATCACGCCACCCTCGTCATGTAGTGATCTGGTCTTTCATACCTGGCCATGCCGGTGTCTTGATTAATGAGCGTGCAGATTACCTCCCTGGTTCATGCACCACCAACCAACCCCTCTACTTATATTCGGCTGACGTTAAGCTGCTGGCCCGCAAACACAACCTCGAGCAGACTGCATCCCAACTGGCTGAGTTCAATGATGGCAGCCGACTGCTCGAAGCCGGTATCATTTATGGCCATGCTGCGAAGAGTCACAAGGAGAGCCGTGCCCGAGTGTTGTCAAATCAAATGCTTACAGGCAACGTCAGCCCTGGAGTTCTGCACCTTCTGCTGTCACGGGGATGGTCTGGGGAGGGGAATAATGCACCAGCACATCCCCAATGATCCTGTCCGTGACAGGTATTACAGGTCAGTGCTTGTTTTGTCCTCTGATAGCAAGGTCAACTATGTAATCTTCTTTCCTTTGTTGTCTAAATGTTGGGCTTGCAATTACCTGACTAGTTGAAAATTACCTTGTTTTGTTATAAAAGAGTTTCTAAATTGCTTGGCAAAGGGGAACTGCTGATTGGCTAAATGATTAGGACGCTTAACAATCAGGTGGTTGCTGGTTCAACACCAAGCTGAACCAAAAACGTAACATTAGTTTGATTCACATGTTGGAGCTTTCTATACCACAGAATAATGAGCATTATTCAGTGGGGGCAACTGGTTAAGAAGAAATACTTCCGTTATCAAACTTTTTCTTCGAGCGGTCCCTCGTTCTGAGGTCCCAAAATCAGAAACTGGCCTTTTTTACACTGGGCACGCCAGTGGATATGATGTCATACCACGTGCCGTGCACAGTATTAAAAATGGTGAGTTTCTGCTAGAAGAAAAAGTTTGATAACGGGAGTATTTCTTCGAGTTGGAAGGAATTAAATACATCGAAGGCCTCCGTCCCTCTATTCGCAAAAGGTATTTATAACAACATGACTTTGATGTTTTGGTCAATGTGAGGCATAATTCGCCGAAAACCTTCCGGCGTATGAAGCTGCAGTAGGAGCCACACCATTCTTGTATTACTGCACTGTTACAACACCATCCAGAGCAGAGACAGAGGTCATTGCCACTGTCTAGACAAGTCGGTGTCGGCAGGTTGAAACAACTGAAACAACCAATCAACTCTATGTGGTCCACTGTTTTGCCATGCATAATTAGGAACACTGTTTCTCAATTAAAAAACACAAAACAATGGTTTTCAAAGTTAGCGCTGCTGTGCATGGGGATATGGGGTTCAAAAAAAAGTCAAGACTCAAGAAAACAAAGACCACTCACGTTCTCTCTACTTTTGTTGTGTTCGAGGAATAAATATCTTCTAAAGAACTCAGATACTTGTCTTCGTGTTTATCCCTGCAAAATACAAATACAAAATAGTTCAGATATTCGTCAGTTGATGTCGCATATGACACAAAAACGATTTCCTTGGCTTGGTATTGTGTATCACAAACATACCTTTCTTCCATGTTGAAACTGCTTTGAACCTTCAACACCGGAGAGCTCCCAAACATGTTGTCAAAGACACTGTCACGTCATCTTTAGGCAAACTAAAACAATACCTGATGCCATAATTTTGAGTCCAGAGACCGTCGATAAGAGTGGATAGTTGTGACGTGGTGATATATTTTAACGATTTCGCCCCGCTTAGCTGGCTTAAAAAACAAATTAGGTCTTTTAATCTCTTAACATTCCTTACCGTGACAAGATGTATTTCCAAATATCTCAGTGCGCAACTAAGCGCCGTTTTGCCTTTTGAATTCGATATTTTAGGGTTAGCCAATCCAAAACACTCTAAAACGTTTTCTTAAGTCGCTGATGGTTTCAACGTTTTTATTGGATTCGGAAATTGTCGATTCTATCATAGTAAGGAGTATGAGACCGATTTTAAAAGAACAAAATGGCTTAATTCGATTTTCGTTTTCTACCCCATAGCGATCGAAATAGACGGGAGGGAAGACCATGACGTAATTAGCTCTAGGCTTACGACGTTGAAACAAGGGGAAACTCTAGCTGTATAGGCCTACATTTAGTTATATTGATGTCATTGGTAAAAACATACATTGTTGTTTTAACAAACGCTGCTACTGCCCGGGGTACTATTCTAAGCCTGGCGCCTCGCATTTCAAGAATGAGTCTGCACTGGATAAACATGGGCGGCACAACACTGAAAAAAGTGGGGGGCTAGAGCCCCCTCAGCCCCCCTGAAGTGCACCTTCTCTAGACCATGTGCGGCGTAGCATTGAAAAAAGTGGGGGCAATAGCCCCCCAGCCGCCTATGGTGCGCCGCTCATGACACTTCTGGATAAACGAAACTGTGATGCAATAAACGGGGTGTGTTATAATCGCAATGCAAAAATTAAAAACCTCAAAAATGGAAGGATCTTTGGAAGCCCACAATATCGTGTTGAAGCGGATGATGGCCGTGGAGGGGCGCACGCCGATACAGAGACCTAAAACTTGCCTGCCGAGGACTTACAACTTCATAAGTAGGTTGTTAAGTCTCAAATCACTCCAACACTGCACATGAAAAACGATGAAGTAACTAAAAATAGTGTGGCTGCAATTTGAGTGTTTAGTGTGTAAATATTCCGCTACCCGACCCGTGGTTTGAACTCCTCACATGCCCAAAATGCTTGACTAGGTCAGATACAATGTGGGACGTGACGCTTAGACGAGTATTTTTTACCAGTTTTCTTAGTTTGGCCTTGTGCAAAAGTGGCTTTCACGACAAAGTGAGACTTAGAACGGTACAAACGGATCATTTCACGTCAGTACTCAACAGAATGGTTCACCTTTTATTAAGGTTGATTAAAAGGTCATAAAAGTCGCTAACGATTACATAAATTGCATAAAACACGGCATGATTTATGTCGATATAAAAAATTTACGCCCACGGAAACCCTCCAGGAGCATTAAAGACCAGGTCACCGAAATTGTCGAATCTATCACGCTTCCCCTCCGACAGGGGGCCCTTTAAATGAAAGGGTACTACATCGGGTACCTCTAGGAGAGGGCCCCTAAACATGAAACCATGTTACAGTATAGAAACTTAGCGATACGTTGCTGTAATCTAAGCGTTACTCTCATTCACGGGGCTCAATACTATACATGTAAAACAATTCGTAATTTAAAAAACGAAAAAGGGAGGTAGTTAATTCCACCATTAGTTGCAAGAGAGGGTACACTGGGGCAACGGAGCTTTTATTTTCTAAAACTTGCCCCTAGACCCCGTTTGAGCCATTGAATGTAAATGAGCAAGACACTCACGATAATTAATGTCTTGTTCAACATCATAGCATTCCCCGCAACAACTTCTTCGTTATCACTGCCTGAAAAGTTGGGCGACTCCGCTTCCTACGTCTACATACGTATAGTACGTAAGATTGCTGCTGGATTAGGATACCGGCACCAATTGGCAGAGTGGACTCGACATAGGAACGAGCATTCGCAACAGGTCATCATTTTCTAGAGATTTCCTTCATAACCACGCTCACCTGCAGGAGGTACTTCCAACTGTTTTTTAAGACATTAACGTTACGTGGACACATTAAAAGTATGGAAAAATACCAGATACGGTATTTGAGCATTTTTATCAAAGTTTTACAGAAAATTTAGGGAAATGATGGTGTAAGGTCTTTCTCCATATTAATGTCCCTTTCAAAAAAGTAACATTTTGTCTAAAATGCAAGGTCACGTGACCATGAGACTGTCACAATGTTGTGAATGATCTGCTTCGATTCCTATAACTTCATAAATTGACAGTCGCTAGTTACTTAGATATTTCAAGAAAAAGACAGTGCACATTAATTAGGGGTTCACGTAACATTAAGCCTGAAAATAGACATACATGTAGATTGTGGCTTGAAACGGTATGATTAGAGATGCCATATTGTAAAATATAGGTTCATCTTTTTCAACCTAAATTTTAAAAAATAAATTGCATCACGTTACGTAAGACTTTGTCGACAAGTCTATGTATTTAACCAGATATAGAAAACTAGATTTTAATTCAGAAAAACCATTTATTTTCTGATAGTAGACAATTTACAGATTCTGATTGTTTTTAACGTTTTCAATAGATTTAGCACAAAATTTACATTCACAGCAAAACAGCAATATCAAGGACATGACAAAATTTCATCTCGCATAAATATTCAGCGTGAAATCGCAAGAACGCTGTTACAGTTTTCTATTTGATCATTTCCTTTTCGTTTTATGCAACTTTTGAGTTTTTCCATAAAAATCGTAAAATTTCTATGCTTTCATAGGCCTTTAATAGGCAACTTATTTAGAGAAGGCACCCTTCAGGAGGGAAATTTGTCGAAAAAGGCACCGTTTCCATAGGAAAATCGGTCGTGAAAAAAACACGAAGTACTGAACGGCACGTCCCACATACTCCATCTGCTCGACAGGTCCCGTAGACCTCATCGATGGGGGAAGTCCCGGGACGTTACCCATCTTAGTTTTACGTCCCGTACTGTAAAATCTCAACAAATTCATACTAAAATAATTGCCAAAAATACCCTTTCTTTATTTTTCAAGGTCTTCTAACATAATTATTGTATTCTAAATTGGTGAGATTCTATCGTATTCCTTTTCACCCCCGCCCCCTGGTGTTGGCTTACACAGTTATAAACTCAGTGTATGTGAAGTGGTTACCAAAAGCAGAAAAACGATGGGCATGTATACTAAAATTTCTTTGATTTCTTTGCTTTTACTAATCTATGCCAATTTATATCGTTTCTTCCAGGACATCTGTTCCGACTGCATCAAACAGTAACAAATAGGGACTCAACTTTGTCCCCGAGATCTTCTTTGTATTTGACTTTCTTTAACCACAGTTGTTATTTTCATATTTTTTCTATTATTTTATCTAGTACTACGCGGTCATACTGCGGCTCAGACGAGGGACTTGTTCAAGGCCAGATTCCTTACGAGAGCTTACTTTTTACGTTAGAACTCAATAAAACGGTTGATTTTTGAACCAGAACTCTACAGAAGGGTTTCATATTTTATCAAGGTTTCTTGAGTGAAAAATATAAAGGCACGTTCAGATTTTTATTGTATTTGTACGAATGAGCGTTGTTGTCATTGTTCGTTCATGGAGTAATGGATTTCTGCAAGGCCGGTCAAAAATGTCAGACCATGAATGATACAGTACGGTCTACCAAGGTCTTTGAACGGGTGGTTGCTTAAAGGAGTTTTAATATGTGAGAAAAAAATCGTGAAGAAATTACCACGACGATGCTTGTTAACTCAGTCGAAGCAGGGATGACTCGAGCTCAGTTGGAGCGCTACTTGCTATAAAGGGGGCATAAAAATAATGTAGAGGGCAGCGAAAATAGGTCGCAACGGGAAGGGTGGCGCATTTCCTCGCAGTTTGCGGGTGATGTTGAGACAGACTTGCCCCAGTGGACTTAAAAGGATTTGCCATAAACACGTAACCCCCCAGGCACACCCCACTGACACATTTCGCTCCGAACGCCAGTCTCTCTGATGAACCCACTCAATCCTGTGAATGCGAAAGGCTAAAAAATTGACGATGGGGATTTTCAGTTTGCATGACAGGGTGGATCACTAGATCTACGTCCAGGACACTTTTAATTTATTTGTCTCTTGACAAATGATACAGGTATTTTTTCTCGATGACTGGAACTCATTGAAAGTCGTCCTGCAGTCATGTATCGACGTAACAACCGACCAGGGACACTTTCACGGGATCAAAATTTAACGCTGCATCGGCTGAGAACGACTCAGAGCTTTTATGGAATCCCTGACGACAACCGTCGGTAGCGACACATACACCGTCCATCGTAGCCGCACTGCACGCAACAACATGTCTCACGTTATCGCTCGCCGCTGCCTAATCGTAACAAATTAACGTCACTTTGACAATTCGAAATCCCGAGTGAGGAAGCAAGTGCACCACCAATTACGTAACGCAAGTCGTTTTCTTTTCTGATCACTCCAAAATCGTTGAATATTGAGTGTGCGGTCCATTACAGGCTTTTGTTCAGCGCTATGTAGGACTCGTGTGACGTCACTGCTATGACTACCGTGCCGTTTTCTCTGGCAAACCCGGGTTATTTTCGCTCGATCAATACACCCCATTGTGGCGATCTGCAGTTGCCAGGTTTTCACCAAACTCGACGGACGGCTATTCACGTGCGATGTTGATTTTGATTTGTGCCAATTATTTAGCGTTCAATGACAATTGAGTCGTGTATGAATCGGACCTTAACATATATGTAATTCGAACTCGCGCTGTGGGCCTTTACCTCCTAGCAAAACGTTATGGCCTCGAAGATTTTCACCACGAAACCAAAAGTTTGTTAGTGGAAGTTCAAAAATTTTATCTGTCTAAGCCTCTAAGGTAAGTTATACGATGCTGAGGTATCCGAGTGAATGACGACTTGCTTCTAAATGGGTTTAAAAGAGCTTAACTTTAAGTTGTTCGTATTTTTTCACAGTAGGCCTAATGGACTACAGAAATGTTAAAGATGACAAGGCCTACGATGCTCTAAGACTAAGGAGTTAGTACGGTATTGTCAAGAACTCTGACCCAAATGTGCGTTTGTGTTGTAAAAGACTGGACGGTTTAGTTGTTGTAAATTTATTCAAATGTAGTCGGCATATAGTCTGTCAAGTATTTTTAGTAAATACAACGCAGATCTTTATTGATATGCTATGTGTATGTTGAGGGATTAAAGTGTTTGCACTGGCAATGGTTTTCAAACAAGCTAAGTTTACTGTCGCAAGAAGTTGGGTAGACATTTCTTTTATGTTACAGAAGACACTGTTAGTATTAAGGTGTAGGAAAAGGCTTCGTTATATACTCTATCCCTAACATTTATTACAAATTCATTCTTTATCTTGGGGAAATATTGCACAATTAGAAGTGGTTTTGATTATTTCATTATAAGCCTGTCAATCAAATCTGCTTAGCCTGTAATCTCATTAAGAGGAATTTAATTGCACCAGCTATAACATCAATGTGACAAAACTCTGAAGTAACATCCTTTGATTTCTATTATGAAAAATGTTGAAAACCTTACGGTTGATTTGGCTACATAAAGAAATGGTATTCGACAGTAGTTTTCAAAACCTTAAGGATGTTTAGTCTGGGATTATTTTCTCGTGAGCTATGGTTTTTTCGATGAGAATTACTAAATCCGCTCTCATCACAGCAGAATTTCTTCAGAATATTTGACAACTAGAGTTAACTGGCTAACAATACAGTGAGCTTTTGAAAAATTGAAAAAAATACAATTTTGACAATTCTTTGTGTTGAAATTTTGGGAAACTTTATTATGGCAAAAATCTAAAGAAACCAAATTTCGATTGAGGCCAGTTGCCCTGTAGTAAAACTTGTGTCAACTTGTTTCTAACTCAGATGAGAACTGACTTCTGTTTGTTATTGCTCGAGACCGTGCTCAGGGAATACATTCATTAGCCATGACAACTAAGCTTAACTAGAGCCTTGTCTCAACTGAACAATAATAATCTACCACTTCTTTCCATGTCCAAAAATTTCCTGTTTTATTGACCTTAAGGAACACTTTGAAACCAATTTGATAATAATGAGAGGTCTGTAAATCAAAAAGTGTTTTTATACGGAGCTTTAATCTTTCAGTTTCAGTAGTGTTGTTAAGATACCTAGGACTTGAGAGATCACATGATTTCACCAAGTCAGTATTTACTGCATGTTTCCTACATGTTAGCGAGTGGATCCATGTAGCATTAGATATGTTTGGCTTGAGGATGGTGCATATTAATTTGTTGGCACCCATACCTGGGACATTTACATGAGAGAGAACTGTCACAGAGCAACTAACACTGAACAGCAGATTGGATGCAGGTGTGTGTGTGTGTGAACTAGAAGCAGGTTGACACCACAGCGGCCATTTTTGAATCCGGTTTTAGAACTAGAGTGAGTTGGACTTGATCAGTTTCTCTAGTTTGAACTACACGTCTAAAACACAACTGGGGCAGGGCGGAAAGGGATCATCTTTCAATAGACTCGCCGATCGAATAGCACATACACAGGTGATCCACTGGAAACCCATGTGGTTTGGACGTTCATTTATGTTTATGCGAGCATGCGCAGACAGTCTTCATGTGACTTGTGCTGATCCAGTTTACGATCTAATGTTGTGTAAATGCGACCAAAGTGGAGCAAGTAGCGTTGCGACAACAGACATGGTGACAACTGTCTCTGGTGTAGAAGCGGCTAAGCACATCTGGCTAGAGGGCTACTCGTGCTTGAAAAATTTGAATCATAAGTTATTTTGCATCCTAACTACACAATACCTGAAAATACAACTGTGATAACGGAACGTAATAATGTGTACATATACATACATGTATAGATTTATGTTTACATCTGTATACAATTTGTCATTGCTTCAAAACACCTCTGTATCATTTTGTGAACTTGGTAAATTGTAAGAACTTTAATTCTTCCTCTAGAATCCTGAGTGTTGTGGTCTATGCTATTGTTACATCATTGACTAGACATGCAGACCTTTGGGTTTTGACTGAAATGTTTACCTAGATGAAAGCCTTAAACCTGGGGCTGTTATTATTTGTCAACTTAAACTAGTGAAAGGAGCACAAATGACCATTCTTCCTTGGTCAATTTGTTTACCACAACTATTGAGTGTTAACTACAGGATCTCAATAGACAAACAAACTTTGAGGTTGCTTTCCATGTGGTTGAAGGTTTGTGCATGTTGAATGTTACAGGTCTGTATATCAGAGTAATTTTCCTTCTTCTCTAGACAACACCAGGAGTCACTCCTTCATAGGATTTTCTTCTGAGATGCATTTAAATGAGGCACATTTGACATTGAGCAGTTGACCCGAACTGCTGATCGGGCGCAAGTTTTCATTTGTACGTGCATGTTCAAACAAGACTGGCTTGATGACATTTTTGACACCGGTTTGAGAGGTAGCAAGTTGCACTCAAACAGTTTCTCTAGTGTCAACTACACAGTCTAAACCTAGGGCAGGGCTGATGGGGTAAATGGCTCTAGATGCACCATCTTCTTTTGTATTAGGGATTTCTAGATGGTTGAATGTTCATCCCATTAGGCCTGCAATGAGATATGTCAACTTGTCATGAATAAGTGCACCATTTGCTATAAAAAATTTAAAAATATAGATATGGTATAAAAACTTGTGCAGAATGAAGTTGGAAAAAGGAACCTTTTGTAGAATTTTGATGTCTGACAGAGAACCCTTGTGTAATGGGACTGTTGTCAGAAAAGACACTCTCGAAGGGATTACTTGTAAGAAAAGAAAATTTCGTAGAAAGTTCTGTTGGAAGAGCCTCCTTCCATAGGCAAACTGGCTATCAAAAAATGACCCATCTAAGCAACACACTGTAGCTAGCTCTTTTATGAGAGTACCTTGGTGACAACGGTACTGATCAGTCTGAAATGTAATAACCCTTGGCTTGTTGTGCATCTTTCCTTAATGTACAATCAGCACAAATGTATCCGATGACAGAAATGCAATCCCTCTGTGGTGATTGCAACTGAGCATGGCAAAGTGCAAAAAAAACAAACAAACAAGACAATGCTACATTGACCTATGCACTTTTCATTGATGATGGCAAACAAAGATTTTTTTGCCAGCTGTTCCAGCCAAGTGGAGTGTTTTTATTTATGATGGCATGTGATTTTCAAAACTGTTTTTTCTGCAAAGACAGGGCTCTGCGCTTAAAGCATAACTTCAATACTCCAAATGAAACCCCTGGCAAAGTTCCCAGGTCGCCAGTTGAGAACTGAGGTCGCCAAACAACGAAAGGGTTTGCGAATTGCGAAAGGTCTTGTTTTTTATTCATCTTTAGACAAATGGAAAATTAGGAGCGTCTCGCATGCTTGCAGACTCTTCTAACTAAAACAGAAGCAGATGATGGACACACATTGCCTTGGTACCTTTGGCTCGATCATGATTTTCCTTTCCGATTTTTGCTTAA
This sequence comes from Phoronis australis, assembly GCA_002633005.1. Taxonomy (NCBI): domain Eukaryota; kingdom Metazoa; phylum Phoronida; family Phoronidae; genus Phoronis; species Phoronis australis. The sequence continues at coordinate 763,730 of NMRA01000154.1, forward strand.
CGATTCAGACCTCCACTTCCTATAACATTTTGAATACATGAACAATCATATTACACCCTCAAGTTTAATTGTTACATAATTACAATTGTGAACAGACAGACATCATTTGACAGTCGCCAGATGACTCCCCTGAATGTTTTGATGAGTCTAGGTTGGCCAGATCAGCATTGGGAAAATCATAGACATACAAGCAGTGCTCGAAAATTTTAAACTTGTCTGATGGAATTATATAGTGATTGCTTATTTTTAATGCTGACTGTATTGATAATCTCACCGGCAATCATAAATGCCCCCTATGGCCATATGCAGTATTCATCCACAAACTCATGGAGTGGCCGGAAGCTTTTAAGGATGGGATATTGCTAGATAAGAATTTTGGTAAGCATCTTCAAGTGAGAATTGAAAAGTTTTAACTATCAAACCATCATCCTGATGTTAACAGAAATTTGTTCATAATTCATTTAACTAATTAGATTTCACTTGATTTCATTCTGTTTGTGCTGTGCATTATTGATGTGATAGGCTGTGGTAACCACGCTGGGAATTGATCAAAAACAAGAGAGAATAACACTTATAGCTGGGCTCATGCATACCAAAATGAAACTATGCATAGAGTTTAAGGTTTCAAGCGAAAGTCCAATTCTTATGATTTTCGCTTCCTAGTAACGTATCCACTATTATTGATGAGACAAATCGATAATTCCCTTAAGTGGCCAGTGTTTAGTTCGTTACCTGAAACATCACAGGTAAATGGGGTTTTCACTGAAAGATGAAATTATACCCTCCTGTGATCATGTAAAAAGCTGCGTTTTGTTGAATTGTAAGCAATACCCATAATTCCCCCAACATTCTCAGATTCAACTCTTGTCTGTGGCAGCGGTTAAGAACTAGGTTTAACTTACTTTTTGAAAGGCTAATTTCACTAACACATTTTCCTTTTAGTGAAATTTTATTCTATTGTAACTCCAAAGCAACTCACTTACCTTTCTCACTAACTCCTGGTGGTGACATCGGAGTTACCATGGTTTTAGAAGTAGGCACCAGACGGCATAGATGAGTTGCACTCTCAATCAAATACGACATGTTCTTTGTGGCGACCACTAGCAATGACTCATCCCGCTGCAGGGGAATTGCACATCTTCACAGATTAATCCTCCTTAAGTTAGAGAGGAGTTGTGGCTGTTTCTAAATCCTGAAACTATGCTTTCCCACTGACCGAAACTCTGTAGATCAGTTGTGGCATTGATGAGAAAGCAACATTGAGGGTGATCAGGCAAGCCAGACATTAGTAAAGAATTATATTTATCACGTCTCGCTCATCTTTTCTCGTCATGTATTTGATGCTTCCATTGCATATGTATGCATTAGTGAAATTTTATTGGCATTGGAATAATAAATGACATGCTATCTCATTTCAAATGATTAGCACAGTAATTAATTTTGCACATAGTGAAGCTGTTAGTGCTCTGCATATGCACGGCATTGTGGGTAACTACTGCAGAACCAGAGGTGACTGTTGTGTTGGCAAAGTGGCTGTTGTCATGGTGATCAGTCTTATTTACCAAGCAAGAATCTAAGTAGAACTTCACAATTTTAAACCGCAGTGTGAATGAATTGGCATTAACTTTGAGATTCAGTTTTATTATGCAATTCACTTATAGAAATTATGAAGAAAAAATCCTGAATAAATGAAAAACATGTGGCTGGTCTTTGATGTGCTCATTAAACTTGATGGCTCTGGGATTACCTGTACCTTAGGCGCAACGATACAGTTCAATAACCTCATTCAAGATCTCTCCAAATTTCAATCTGTAAGCTTCATCTCCTTAGGCAGTGAAGGTGGGTCTCTCATTTACCGTAAGTGCTGTATTAGGAGTTCAATCTGTTTTGAATCAATTAGCGATTTACTCCTGATTTGTGGATTGCATAAGTGTATGGGAAAACTCTGGTGCGAAACGTGATTTAGTTCTTTAATGACTTTCCAGTGGTAGCAAATTTTTGACGGGAGTTTTAGTCCGAAATTGTGAGACTGTTGTTGAACTGCGTGTCTAATTTCTTATCTTTTTCATGAGTAAACGTAATTTCTAGCCTACTCACTTGGTTGCTCAATGCAACATACTCTACTCTGTGCAGGCCCGGGTGAAATGTCCAAAGTTAAGTATTTACGTCAAACTCCGTTTTTTTTGTGTTTTTATAGTTACCTAAAAACCCTGCGTTACATGAAGGCAAATCTCATGCTAACGGGATTGGCACTGAAGTGGACAAGAACGTGTGCAGTGCTTACCCCCAGGGTAGCCGGCGCATTCCTGGGCACATCTAAAGGCCCTTTCCTATACAGTTTATTTCGCTACAATTGAAGCTTGGTATACTGTGGTTTACCCCGAAGTTAAGCTGAGTGTTCAGCGAAGTTATCATAAGATGGCACCAATATGATCTTTATGTTATCTCGTTGGTCCTGTATACGCCTTACTGTTTTTGTCCTTGCCTTCGAAAATGACAAGGACCTTCCCCTCTCCCTACACAAACACGAGGACATCAACTTCAGAAGGTAACCAATGGCTGCTACGTTGAGATGGAGAAGATTGATGACATTTAGGCCTAACAGAAAATTGGGAATCATGCATGTGGCTTGCAGCAGATCCGTGTAAATGCAGTATGATGTTTGGCAGGAACTTGTTTTGCGTACACAAAACTGTTAGTGATTTTTAAATTTTTTTAAGGAAAGAATCTAGCAAGCAGGTGGAAAAATTGAAGCAGAATGCTTATACTGCCAAAATAACTAATATTGAAGCGAAATATTTTACAAGTATTAACCAGTTACTGCCTGCTGTTGGCAAACACAGTGACACCTGCCGATAACTCCGAATTTAAAGTGTTTCATCATACCGAAGTGTCGTTGCTTCGCTGTTAAATCCACCTCTTAGCTTCAGTGTTAACTAGCGCTGTTATTTTCTATAAAAGACCGAAGTTAAGTGCATGTTCCCACGGTAATAGCAATAGCATAGCAAGCTTTGGCGGCAGTGGGAAAGATTGGTGATGCCATTAGGGATTGAAGTGAGCTAGTTGCTATCAAGGGCTTGACTGAATGCCTATTGGATGAGATAATTGCCTTGTAAACTAAGGCCTGTTTAGGGTAGGAGTTTCAAAGTAAAAAAACAAACAATGAGTAAGGAAAACGACCTGCCTGTTTGTTTTCAACATGAAAAAGTAAAAAGAAACCATCTTAGAATTTTCATCACAGCTCTTGCATGGGCTAATGTCGTCAGGTTAGATTGTGTCTGCATGTCAGCAACTTCAGTGACCAACAAGAGCACTGAGGAAATTGGTGGGACGTGCCCTTTTGATCCCAATACATGTATAAAGTCTGGGGCACCTTTTGACCATTTCAAAGACTGACTGTTTATCATGAAGCTCTTCTGGAATAGTTGCTGATTTACTTGTGTCAAGTTAGTCATTTGCTGGTGTGGTAATTGTGTTTAATATCATTCTGGCTTACTTTTATCAATTTAATCTAGTACTACTAAATGTTGCAAGCTGTGATGAAGTTGTTTATTGATTTGTGTACTAGGATGTTGTGAAGTGGAAATTAGACATCTCCCGACATGAAACATCCAATATTGGGAATCTAAATTTTTCATTTGTGGTGTCTTACAAACTGGGCACTGGGAGGAGCTGGGATAAGTGCAGCTTGCACCCAGTCATTGGAATTATCAATTTTTGCAGTGGACATGGTTATTCTTTATACTTCCGAAGAAGTTTTGGACAGGTTCTCTGTCATGTAATGGGTAGGTTTGTGTGGTAATATCGATGTGATAAAAAGCCATACTGGAGACAACACCTCTTTAGCTGTTGTGGAGCTTTCATCTGAGACTATACCATCAAACCTTTGAGTTGACGCGTCATAGGGCAATTGATACACATCTTGCCCCACAGCACAGTAAGAGTTGCATTCTCATGCTGCTGCTGGTGTCCACTGCCAAAACTGAGTAATAATTAGGTAATAATAATGGAAGCCCCCTGGAGAGTGATGTTTGGCAAAATTGAACAAAACCATAATAATGGTGATCACTGCAATGCCAAGTGTGACTATTACACGACTTTGAGATAAGAGACAAAAAACCATCAAAAATAATAAAAATGTACAAAAAAGGCATTGTTTGTCCGTCTGTAGCTAAGACGATCATGTGTTCAGTTTTTAATTTGCAAACAATTCATTGGAGATAAGAGACAAAAAACCATCAAAAATAATAAAAATGTACAAAAAAGGCATTGTTTGTCCGTCTGTAGCTAAGACGATCATGTGTTCAGTTTTTAATTTGCAAACAATTCAAATTTTGTTAACTTTGAAACTTTTAGTAGTAGATGGTCAGGTTCATATGAAACCTTCAGATGCTTTTTACAGTGTTCTCCAAACGTTTTTTGGAATTCTTTTAAAATGTCCCGCATTTGTTTGAGGGGCTTTCAAAATTAGGATTTTCATGAAAAAATCATAAAGTTGCATAAAAACAAAAACAAAATGATATTTTAGAAAACTAACAGCGTTGTTGATATCCCATCATATACATTTATATCAAATAAAATTTGGTCTTGTAATGTTTTGTTATAAATGTACCTTTCTTTTTTGCTAAATTTTCCCTTGACATGGTCATGTGACTCAATTTACTAAAGTTTGGTAAAAAGTCAAAAATCAAATTTTGCAGACTTCCTACCTTCACTAAATGTATGTTTTTTCTGATTCTGGTTAATTATTCAAGCTTGTCAATAAAGTCTTGTAAACATAAGTGTAATGGTGGTTTATGATGGTGGGGTTTCAAGTTGAATGTGCTTTCCATCACATTTACGTCAGAAGCAGTATTTTGTTCTTATAAAAACACAGCACCGCCTTGCAAATGTCTCTGTGGGTTGTAAACCAACAAAAGTGAAAATGAAAATCCAATGAAAGAACAGTTATCTGTAATCTCAAGCAGCAAAAAATGGACGACACACTTCAGATAACCATTGACGAGGTCTACTGCTATTTGTACACAAAGTTCTGTCATGGGACACAGGAGCTGTCCCTCTATAAAGAAAGAAAATTTCTGCTCCTCTCCACTATTGTCCTATGTAACCAAAAAGGAAGCTGTTTATAAGAGCTATGTTGTGTGTGAATTTGCCTATTATTTGACAAGACATGTCAAAATAAAGTAACAAACCAACAAACAAACAAACAAACGGGTAAAAACAATCTCGATTGACAACAAATTGGCAAATTGCCAATCAATAACGTGTCTGAATTGCTATTGTCGGCTTGGTCTAAACTATAATTGAGAATGACTAGTTTGAAAAGGTTGTTTATGCTTTTAAGAATGTTTGAATGGGAGGTACATAAAACTCAAATTGTAATCCCTGCAAAGAGATTTGGTTGAATTGAGGCTGAGCCAAAATCATGATTTCGGTTAATTGTATTAACCCTGTAAATTATTTTGTATTCCCTGGAGTTCACCAACCCAATTGTACATACGTGTAGACTCCTTCCTTGTAAAATGGCACATCTTTTGCAAATTCACTTAGGTTCTCTTTAAGCAACGTAATTCATTGCTCGAAACCAATAATCCCTTTGGAAATTCAGCTCCAGTAATTGGATGTCCATACCATGTAGAATCGATGAAAGGTGCTGAATTCAGACAGCTTTCATTCTGCAATCACTCATGTTTATACGTGAGCTGAGTTTGGGTTTAGATAAATGTTGGTTTCAGCAGTTATACTTGAAAGGTTAAGATTATGTTGGCAGTCGTGGACAAAGGTCCGAGTAATTTAGCCAAATAACCAAAAAACTATAGACTTTTACTTTGTGAAAGTGTAATCTAAGTCTTTTGAATGTACAAGGTACCTAAACTACACGGATAACGGGCTCATTAACACAGTCACGGACGAATGAATACGACTCACGTACCTGCAAACACCGTTCACTGACTCACAAACACGGGTCACGGACTCATCGGCTACCTGGGTCAGCTGACATCTACATTTTGTCCGTAAACCATGTTTGGCGGTCCATTAACCGTCTTTCTTCGTGAATGTGAGTCCGTGTCCCGTGTATTTTGGTGAATGAATCGTGTTTTGTGAGTTTGTTCCCGTGTTTGTGAGTCAGTGAACGGTGTTTGCAGGTAGGTGAGTCGTGTTCATATGCGTCCGTGACCGTGTTTATGAGTTCGTTAACCATGTAGTTCAGGTAACGATGTAGAAAGCATGTAAGGTTTGATTTTAGACTTTTTAGATATCTGACATTGATTGGGCCACTTGAACGTGTGTTTTCATTAAAATCAAGAACGGGGAATAATAACAGACCAGCAGTATCAATATTTCCTAATTTTATTTAACACTTTGTTTAAGTTGATATTTCGTGAACACTTACATTTTTTAAAGTTATCTTTTCATTTTCATTTGGTACAACCACCTTTGGGAATTCCATGAAAAGCATAAAAGTCCATTTTTTATACTGTACTCTCGTGCAAAATTTGAACATTCAAGAACAATTCCTGAGTATGTTTCGGAAAACAGTGTACAAAGCAGAGTATCTGAAAGTTTCTTATGAATCCGATCACTCTGATTCAGAGATGCAGCGTTCTGAAGTTGGCCAGATTCGGCCTTTGTTTTTTTACATTACCTTAAGCCTCTGAGTTGTAGCGTGACAACTTCACTGAAGTGCTGTACACCTTGCGAGTTACCCAAGGTTTAGTAGTTGTGTGAGAGTTACTTGTGCACCACAGCAACTGAACACGCACATGTATTTGACAACTACCCCACCTTATCAAGACAGGGTAACCTTAAAGCCCTCATGCAAGTGGTAGTGTCAAGGCAGAACTAATTACCAGCTGTGCGCATCCTTAGTTACACACATGGGTGTCTAGTAGTGCGTATAGTGTGTGGAGGCTCACCTGAACTGGAGCAAGTTGCTCTAGGTCATGTTGCTCCAGGGCACATTGCTCTAGGGCAAGTTGCTCCAGAGAAAGTTACTCCAAGGCTAGGTGTTCTAAGGGTGACTTCTCTGGTGGAAACGACAAAACATAACAGTTTGGCTAAGCCTAACTAACTATCTTTATTTGAAGTCTTACGAAAAACTGTCTCCTTTTCATATCACCATTTGTTGTGTTAAGTTTCAAAGAATATTTACTTTTAGAATCTTTGACAAAAACACTGTATTTACACGAGCTTAAAATAGATAATGATATTTGACAGTATAGTACTTAAGATAAATCCTTGAGCTTGTGGTTGTGGAAATACAATCCTTTGAGACTAAGGCAATGTCCCCTAATTACACAAGGTTATTACACCTTGCCAAAATCACATATCCATACCATGTATCAGTCAATTAGCTACATTGTAACTGCTTTACTAATCACAGGTTCTAAATCTTGGCCATCTTCAAAGAAAAAGTAAACAGTATTAGAATGGCCTTATAAGCCAATGAGTCCTTTTTCTACCGCAGTATAATGTCATCTCATTATGGGAATCAGATCCACTGTAGCGCCCCTTGTTGTCCAGTTTTAGTTTCTGACAAGATATTGCTTGACAGATGATAAGTGTCAAAATGGCTCCACAGATTTTTTGATGGTCCTTGGCAGAGAGTTAGTTGTATGACTGTGATGTGCGGCAACCAGCCCATTGTAACTTTGGCAGTTGGGTATATGGGTGGGATGTGTTTCAAGCAGTCCATTTGATTAACATTGACAGTTCTGTGTATTGGTCAGCATGTGTCTGCCAGTAGCATTAGATGACTTCAGCTTAGAAATCATTATGACCAAATTAGTCCAATTATATTACATGAAATTTATAAACATAATTTGAAGCCTATTATAGCGCATGCATGGACAAGATTTAGGTTATTCTTGAAGTCAGTGTACAGTTGCTTTGGGCTAATTGCTCTCTTTTCAAAGCTAAAATGTGTGTCTGGTTAGTCTCTGCTTGTAACTACAAGTAGTGTTGTTTTATGATGAAATCATGGCCCTAAGTGCAGTAGTTTTCACTTTATTAACTTCAAGCTAGAATGCTTTACTTGAGGATGGAGTATTCAGGCTTCTGTAAAGACTGTGATTTGATGAATAATGCCACTGTATGTGTGAGCGATCTAAATTAACCAGCAGATTTTTCATTGTTCTTTATGAAATTAATTAGCATTGGACATATAGCGCGCATAATATTGGTTTCAAAGGCCTCTCATATTACGGGCAGCTACAAGGCTGTTCAGTAATTAAAAATAAAATTCAGTAAAAATTTTACGGTTTTGGACGTAATGTGGTGGACATGTGAAATTTCTTTTTGTCAAATTTCTGAACATAAATAACTTTTCAGGAAAATTTACTTTTCCTAAAGATGGTTTGTATGCTGTAGCTTTTACCAAACAACATTTGGTAAAAATTTGAGCCTTTGCAACAATGTGGTAAGCCTCCGAAAAATAGAAATATGGCAGTTTTAACAAGTATTTTTGTCTCCAATTGAAGAATTTTTGCTATAGATTTGCAGTTCGTCATATTTGGGTATTATTTATTTATCAATACCTGCTACTGAGACATAAGGTAAACTGTGCAGTAAAATGTCACTAATTTCACACTGAAATTACCCGTTTGTTATTTTATCCATGAGCTCCTGACTCTGTGCACTCAAAATATTGCGTGGTGATAGTTGCGTTTGACATGGTCATAAGCTCTGATTTGATGTTACTTACCGGGTATGTTTTATTTTAAAAAGTGAGAAATACTTTGCGTGTCCTCTATATTGTTTCCTCAATTGGTGAGATTGAGATTTGACCATACCGAACACCACTGTACATTAAAATGGTGTAACTTATTCACTCAGGTAAATGTCAGGTGAAGAACTGACAACCAGTTCCTTTTGAAGGCATTCACTCTCTATTCAATTACCAGCCACTGAACAGAAGGGTTTAGGAATTCTTTTCAATTAGAATTTTCAAGTAGGAATTACCTGCCCAGTCTCCAGTGGTTGAGAATAATATAGGTGTCAATCAGATGGATGTCTGGCTCTATTCTTATTTTGGTTAAATTGCTTTGTTACCGTGGTGATATAGTCAAGTGGAAGCAACAATCATTGCTACAACACTGTCCTAAATTCCCAGTGTGGAGTTTTATGTAGTTGTCAGTAGCGGTGGAGTATGTCTTTGTTGCTGTACTGCAGACCGTCAAAAACAACTTGATTTGTAGTCATAAGTAAAAGCATATGCCACCCGTTTTAATTTTTTGCGAGTTTAATTGGCCTGTGTCCGTATCATCTTGTGCCAGCTGTCCACCACACCGGGCCAAGACTTGGTGAATGGCCTGGCTAGCTGAGTGGATTGGCAGTGAAATCATATTCCAATCTACGGAGTACGGTATATATTGGGTAGTCATCAACACTTGCCAGGTCAGAGCCCCCTAGTGTAACTCAGTGTTACTAAAAGTTCAGCCTCTGAACCTGAACAATTCGTTGGTTCTAAATTCCAATACACCAGGATGGTCTTTCTTTATTGCACAAAAGGGTTTGAATTGTGGCCTATGCAATTTACCGGTAATTATTACCTTATCAGGGGCCATCTAGTCATTGGTGGCCTGTATTGAGATGGGGGAATTTTCATTGCACATCTCTTAATCCTAGCCAAAGGGAGACCAGCTGATTATTTGGTATACAACAGGTGTCATAGAAACTTGAAGCAATCATCAGTTGCCGGTATGAGTATAAAATGTAATAAAATTTCGCCAGTTTCTGACAAGAATTAGTAGTCAAAATGACCTTTCGTGTTTTCAAGGTCTTCCAGCATTGTTGCGAAGTAGTCATCAGTTGCTATTATAAAACATAAAATTTTGCCACTTTCTGACAAAAAATGAAAGTCAAAATTGACCACATTGTTGTTATTGCCCTCAATTTCATGTTCCCATATATAAGTGTCCATTTGTCTGATGTCCGCTTGGTGTCCGGTTCTCTATCTCAAAAACCCGTCTATGGATATTCATGAAATTTTGCAGATGATGTTGCCATCTTGGATGAGATGACATGACACTTAGTGGCAATTTTTGCTATCTGTTTTTGGCGTCTACCTCTGTCTCTCTCGGCCAAACCACCCTGAGCATCATGATGAAATTTGGCATGTGCATTCTTAACTGTGAAGAGCACAATAGACGATTATTTCCAGAATGTTCCGACTACTGTGGCATCCTCGAGTGGCAGTTTTTTTTTGCAATGGATGACGCCCACTTTCAGGCGCAGGCCCTAATACCGCTGTGCCCCGTAGTGTTATTTTTATTTTTTCCATTTTCTTCTGTATCTATGGTTCTTGGAGAATTTTCATGAAATTTGGCAAGGTTTCTATTGGAGAGGCACTGACACCGTACGGATTTGATGTAATATATGTCACCTAGTGACCATTTTTATCATTTACACCGCCTTCCCATTTTTGGATGGGTTTGATGTATTCTAGGTCATCTAATACTGATACTAAATAAACATTCCAGGAAGCAAACCATTTGCTATGCATTGTGGGTGCATTTCAATGCTCTACATTGCCCTAATTGTTTATCATATTGTCTAGTTGTGGCTGTGGTTCAGAACTTGAATGGGGAAAAGCAATAACTTAATTGATGCTACGTACCATTCATAGAAATTAAAGTTCACTTGTCCGTCACATTGTGAAATAAAATTGGTGACTTTACAACAGCAGGAATCCTTGCAAGACAAGTTAAGATCAGTGTAATCTTTTTATTTATTATTGTATGAATTGACCTATCCCCGGGATTTTGAGTAACTGCTTAACTGACCAATCAGAACGCAGCATTCTTGGCACACCTGCGTTTCCAAGCTGCCATTTTACCCGACAAATAACTCGTCGGGTAAAACTTATTGTTTGTTTGTCAACTTTTTGCAGGGGTCGGAACTTGCGATAGGTCAATCGAAGTTTTTATTGACCACTAAAAATCTGTTTCATTGCATATTTATGTTTTTTCAGGTCTGATTCGCGTGACAGTGACTGTCACTATTCAACATGGTTCAGACTATGGACTTCAACCTTAAGAGTGGTGAGCAGTTGCTGTTCACAAACTTCTCTAATGGCTGGATTATTGAGAAGTACTCCAACACTACAGCGCCCTGTGAAAGTTGGTTATTACTGCCTGGTGAAAACATGTGGTCTAGTGGTGTTCGATTCGTTCTCTATCTAATTGCCATGATCTATTTCTTTGTTGGTATCGCCATTGGCAGTGATATATTTATGTGTAGTATAGAAGTGATCACGAGCAAAAAGAGAACAATAGTTCGTTACGATGAGGAGCGACAAGAACCAGTAAAAAAAGAGGTCCTCATTTGGAACGAGACAGTTGCTAACTTGACACTAATGGCGCTGGGCTCAAGTGCACCAGAAATCCTCATCGCCGTCATTGAAGCTGCTAGGGAACTGCCGGCGCCATACATACCTCGTGACAGTCTGGGTGTATTTACCATTATTGGTAGTGCATCTTTTAATCTACTCATCATTACTGCCATCTGTATTGTGAGTGTGCCATCACCAGAAGTGAAGAAGATTCGGGAAGTGGGCGTGTTCATTCTGACCTCATTCTGGTCCATCTGGGCCTACGTCTGGGTTCTGCTCGTTGTCACCGTCTTCACGCCAGGGGTTATAGACATCTGGGAGGCATGTGTTACACTTGCCTTCTTCCCTGTCCTTGTGCTCACTGCCTGGATGGTTGACAATGGCTTCTGGATTAAAAAGGCCAAAAAGGTTGATGTGCATGAAACCAATGAGGTAAGCTTTAGTGTTTATTTCTGCATACAGAGGGCGTATCTATTCTGTACGCTACAGCTATGCACTGCATCGATATGGCGCTTTGCCCTAACTTAATGTTCTCCTATGTGCAACATGCCCTGAGTCCCAGGTCCAACTTGCTCCTGATTAGCTGAGTATATAGGTCCCTATGTGCAAGATGCCCCTAATCAGCCTAGTGTCCCCCAGTCCAACATGCCCTAATCAGCTGGCTTTCCACACAGATGTGCCTGTGGTTTTGGGTGTTAGGTTCATAGAAAGAACTGATTGCAATAAAATTGCTATCATGTGTAACTTGAGGTGCTGAGTGTTCTTATGAATATTAAGGTGCATTTGCTCCAGAAATATTAAAATGTTCTGGATCTTTTTCAACCATCTCATTCTAATAAAGTATGATTTTGCTTAGACTTAGTTTGAAAGGGAAGCACTTTATTTGTTAGAACAGCTTAACTTACACCTAAACAAATAAGGTAGTGAGCATTCAAATAATTCCGCCTCTCCGAGCTGTTGATCAAAATCACTTATGACTAATTTGTAAGCCAATCGGTGAATGCGCTTCTGCAGAGTGTATACGGTTAGCAAATTCTGTAACTGTATCTGACAGATTTGTAAAGAGGTCTTCAGAACCTGTCATTAAAAAGTCTCAATTTACAGCCACAGTTAAAAGTGACATGGTACCAAGGTAACCTGTGACTGACTGTTTGATTCCACTCATTCCACCCTAGGAACCAATAGATTAACTCCTTTCCATCCCAATACAAGCCAGGCTCAATAGCTCAGTCTAAGAAGTTGGGTAAATATTGGGATAAACATTTAGGGGTTTAATCCATTTCCTAGAGTGTTACTCAAACAGGGAACACATTGTGCCTGGGCAGTCCATTCAATGTTTTATGCCAGCACTATTGATCATGAATGCATGGTTCTGTAATCAATTCTATTGTTTACCCATGGTCGCCAGGGGCAACCACTGCATTTTGATTGCCTTGGTTTATATTGACTTAAAATATTGAATTTATAAATTATTGACCAAAATAGCAGGCATGTTGCGTTGCGAGGATGGCAATGTTGAAAATTGTTACAAAGTGCAAATCACTTAGAGACAGATTCCTAACTGATTCTTGGTAATATACTTGATGATTTTCAACTGAGTTAGGAAACTGTAAGAAATGATCTCATGATTTTAAAAATTTATGTATGTTTTGGAATTTTTAAGATGCTGCGATTGTGTAGTAGGAAATGAAAAATTCTGATTAAGTGAATTATTTTACTCTTCTTAGTGTGTTATGTATCCCTACTGGAAGCTGTCTTAGCATGTATATTGTCATGTTGAAGTGAAGATTTTTTGACCCGATAAGATTTCAGAACACAGTGGAAGAGCATGATACAAACATTGTAAATTTAATAGTCACCCAAGCTGTAGGCTTGACACGCTCACTGTAAATTTGATGCACCCAAAAATCACGATTTTTGAGAATGAATGCAATCGTTTGATTCTGAACATCTGGGCATTGCTTTCGTCCACATATTAATAAGATTCTCTGTAATAATCGAGGATTTTAAAATTACGGAGTTTTATGTGTGTACTATTATTAGGTAAAAAGTTATTGAAGGTAACTTGATCCTTGGTTACAGAGATAGCCTATTACTTAAATATACTGTATCCTCGGCAACAACCAATGTGGATGTATTTTTATAAGTTCCTTTCCTTTTGACTTATACTGTTCACCGTATTATTGACTGGTCCATTCAATCACATGATATCTAGATTTTGTTATTACTGCCTGCTTATGTAAATTGAGCTATTCACAATGGTCCTCAGTAATTCTGTTGTTTATTTTATCGAGGTGTTGGAATATACCTTTGAACACACCTATAGCCTATACATTTCTGTATTATTTGGCATGCTTTTGATAATATTTAGGTAAAGGAAATGACCAGCTCACAATATTTATGTAGACAAATCATGGTTTCAAGAATCTGCAGCTAAAATTATCCAGTTTTGATGTCAAAATATATTGGAATATGCAGGACAAGAGTATGAGGTTGTCAGTAATATTTATTAAATGGAATTGGCCACCATGTAGATTGTAAATTGCTCGACTGAGGACACGTTTTTTTAATTGACATGGTTAAAGACTTCATACCAAAGGCAACTGTTTATGCAGGGGGTTCATTCAGTTGAGGATTTCTAAAATATTGGGCATCTAAAATGGGTTTCCCAATTCCTGAGGGCATCTGTGACCACTGACCCATCACTGCCTAAATTTTACATCACTGTCAAATTGTTATAATACTTGCTTAGTGAACTCAGGGCCTCCAAATGCTGAACAGGGTCCTCTAGCCCTATGACTTCAAAATTTGAGTTAGTATGTCCATTTGGACACCCTGGACACCAGGAATATGAAGGCTTGATTGTACTGGATAGTTTGGGTCTGCATGAGCGCAAGTTAACGTCACAGTAAATAGTTGGATTTATCAGCGGAGCATCGTCGCTGCAATGCATCATCAAAGCCATCGAAAGGTGGCATAATATGACCTTCAACGTTGTCACAAAAGTGATGTGTGTTGATAACTTCGATGGACACCAAAATTAAGTATTCCCGCTGTAGTGAGATATCAATTCTGTGCTGTGAATCCACCTGCTTATTGCAAACTGAAGTTAAAGATCTGAACTTCGATCCAAAAGCGAATTTAAGCATTCCCAGTGACCAACACTCCACTAAACACCAAAGTGAGACATTAGGAGGAAAAGCCTTTAACATTCTAAAAAACGTGCAGCACAAGAGGTTATTGATTTACGTATTAAACTCAAAAGATATTAGTTACGTTCAAGTGACCCTGAATACGGACTGATTTGTTTCAAATATAATTGATTTGTATTGTTGCAAAAACATAATTTCTTTCCAGTGGTGTAATAACTAAAAAGAGATATTTTTAATGATGTACTGGTCACTGGCTGGCAAAATGTGTCCATTTTGTTTGATAAAATTTTTTGGTTCAGAATCCATCAGAACGTATGAGTAGACAGAGCAAGCTTAAGTAAAACCCTGGATTGTTTGTTTTATATGATAAAAACAAAAGCTTTGCTGCTTGAATAACAGAAAATTGTGGGATTTCATGAAAGGGATTAAAGAAACATTCTTTTCTTTACAGTGCCTAGCTCCTTTGTTAAAATTTGGGTTAAAACCAAATGTGTCACTTATTATTCAGAGTTAACCCAATTTTGCAATGACTTTCTTGAACAAAATGCTTTCTAAAATGCAAGAAACAAGCTCTATGTAAAAAATTTTTGCAGAAAGTCCGCCATAAGTTAAGGAGACATGTCCTTTGATAGATTTTAGTAGCTTCAGTGTTCTCCACAACAAAAAATTCAAACTCATCTGGAATGACAAAATTCATTTGCACGTTCGAAATTCCATATCCCTTTGAGGGGAGTTTGTGTGCTACCGTAGGTCCAAAATGTCCTAATTTGCTTAAGAAATGACCAGTCTCTCAATACTTCAAACATGCTGCATAGCTTTTCAGATCGTCGCAAGTTACTCAAACTTGTTGTGGCAAAATTCATACTCTACGCAGGGACGAGACTATATGGGTTGTGGAGAACATTTGGCCCATGTGATCCAGCAAGATTCCACCTTCTTAATGTTGGTAGTGTAGAACCTTGAATATTGCTTACGATACGAGGAAAGTGATTAGAGATTTTCTTTTGAACTAAAACTATGAGTGCAGTTGCACAGCACTGGGACCTGTACTGTGTTTGAATTTGTCATGAGTGAAAAACAATGAAAAATAAGATCTTTAATGTACAAAACATTCTTGGGTGATCACAGAAATTGTAATCATATAGAAGATACGAAAGAAATAGATAGGGATTGTAAAAGGCTGTGTATTGTTACTTTCTCATACTTGCTAGGGATAACTTTTGAGTAAAAATATATTGAAAACCAGATAGCCCACCAAAGTCAGAATTATTTATTTTTGTGTTTTTTGATGCTCTTGGATCCTTTACTTCTGCAATTTAGGTAATTGGATACCTCCGCCTCCCAGGGTCACTCTTCTCTAAAATCCTTCAAAATACAACTTGTCATCCCATGAAGCATATTTATATTTTTATTTTTATAATTTATATTTATATAAATAGTAATATAGTTTATATTTTTCAAATCCTTGATACTTTGCACACTTGTAGTCACTTGATTGTGTCTTTTCTTTAAAAATGCGAAGTCCGGGGGGGGGGGTGACTGCCATATGCGTGGCAAATTTCACAAGAAACTTGAAAATTCTGTATCTATATCTATATTCTGTGAGGAACAATCTGTCGTCTGGAAAAGTTATCAAGACCTACTTAGACCAAAAACCCAGTTGTCAAATATTGAAACCACAATTTAGTTGATTTATTCGTTTTTTTCAATGCGTTATGTGTTCACATAATCCAGGGTTATTCACCTAATTCGTCTGTTCTTCTCTTGGGTAGTAGTAGCCTGTTTGGTTGTTTAGCGATGACGTGTCATGGCAGAAGACGACTCAATTTGGATAGGGAAGTTATTATAGACATGCGGTCATACTGGGTCCAAAACGTCATAATGGTGTCAAAATGAGGTCATGCTGAACATTCCTATATCATACAAAATTGGTATTCCTGTGTTATGATTAGTTGAAAATTCCTACACCTGGTAACTGTAATTTATGTTAACTTCAGGGGGTGGTTATCTACTGCACTCAACTTATGCCATCGATTTCGCTTGAAATGATTGTGTTAAGGAGTTAAAATGTTGTGCAATTTTTGAGATTTTTACTCATGATGAATTCAATTATATAATACTGTCCCTATACAGTCACTGCTATCCTTGCTCTAAAGTCAAAGCAAATAGTATAGTGGCTCTCTTTGCCTTGAGCTTGTTTTTACAAAAACATAATTAATGGAAAAGTCACGCCGTTTATTGTCACCACATGTTGCCCTGAGAGATGTTATATTCTATTACTGTTGCAAGATTATTAAAAAAATGTTGGTATAACAGCTGCTCTCAAGGGGGCATTATTCAGACTTGTTTTTCCATTTTCTGTCATTGTTGGCCTGTTTATCTAATTTGACACCATGTGTACCCACACTATGGTAGACGCTACTTGTTCAAAATGTAAGCTTGTTTGCCCTGCGACCCGTAGTGAACATTGAGTCTACAGTTTTTTATTCGATTTCAAATGATTTTCTGTAGACTATACTGGAAATCAAATACTGTCCAAATACAGTTGAATGTTGTCTATAGTGACAAAGCCGTAGTGCATGTGTTCTTGTGACGTCTTTTCTCTCTGGTTTTTGTTGACTCTAGAAAAGCAGTCGACTCAATTGAGTACAAACTATTTAAAAAACAGTATAATAGTCGGACAGCTGATTCACCAAAACAAGTATTTGTCAAAATGTGAGTTTTTGTCATATCATAAATGACCTGGCAACAACAGTAATTGTCGTCTTTAGATATCTGTATGTCTAAAATGTGTCCCTTGTGTGAAATCAGAACAGCATGAGAAGATTTACACACCTGTTCATGGCACTCATTCAGGGTAACCTGATTTAATTAAGGGTCAAAATGGCCTTATTGTAGTACTGTAAGGTCTCTACTCTTCAGTTTAGGACACAATATGGCCAAGAATTAAAATTTCATTCTCACTTTTTCGTAAAATGTAGCGTAGCATGAAATTGGGTACATCAGTTTTTGGCCATAAGCGGATCAAGAAACTGGCAATCATCGCACAAGTGAAAAAGTTCACATTGATTCCACGTTTTGTCTATTCATTAAAGGTCATCAGGTTATAAAGTGTCGATGTACCAGTCAAGTTACATCCGTGAAGTGAAGTGAGTGTTGTAACAATGACAGGAAATAGTAAATAGGTCATCACCATACCACAGTGTATTCACAGTTCTTTACCATAGCTCCATCATAAAATATTGTGAAAAATTACGGGCATTCACAGCAATGTTGAAATTTGAATTTCAAAAAAGGTGATTTTGGCAATTATTTTTGTTCAAAATTGGTGAAAATTTATTGTATGGTAAAGCATTTTCATACATACTCACTGACAGAGTCGGAAATTCTATAGTTTTGTAGATATTTGGCTAAAAGCCCAGATTTGTTGACAAGGTCCTTTAACCTTGAAATATTTACACATGTCGTCTTACACTGACATCATTATTTTACAATGGGCGAGCGTAGTTTTATCGACGTACAAATTTTTCATCAATCAATACCAATTAATAAGGCAAATAAAAGTTAAACTAATCTGTTGAATCATATTATTAAAGTAAGGTGTAGAAGAGTTATTTCTAACTCTGTTAAATCTTATTGTCCCTGCGACCCCTTTTCAGCTGAAAATGTGGTAAAAGTTTACCAATTTTGTATGTTTTCTATGTGTAGGTACAGTTCTTAATTTAGTGCATTGTTTAAATTCCCTCCCCTAATTTTCTGTCTATTGAATCATTGCTGCTTTGTTGCAATATGCTTGTACTTGTCTGGATAACTGCCTAAGACACTTGAATTTGAGAATTGAAAAATCAGGGAGTGAGCTTATAAACTTGAGCATGGGTGCTTCAGAACGAAGTTTGGGGCGTAGAGAGAGTGCTAACCCGAGCAGTCGATCAAGCTAACACCCAGGGAGTTAAATAAAACATCCACAGGTTGTAAACAATGAAGTACTGGGCTTACCATCTTCAATGAAATTATCTTGCACAGTGAATCAATTGCATGACTTAGCTTTGTACTCATCTCGTCCACAGTGCTTGTGAGAATAGTGTCCCTTCTCCAGCTAGGTTATTTTCATTCATTGTACAGTGCACGTGCTGAATAATCGGACGATACCATTGAGAAATAGCGATGTTCGGTAGCAGTACTACGTATCAGAACATTCATAACTCAAGGAAAATATCTGTATCTCCTTCAGTAACGAACAGGGGAGTGTGCCGGTATTTCTTTCCCAAATAGGGCAAGGTTCTGCTGAAAATTACTGTTCATTATTGAAAGGTAAGTAAGTTGTGTTCCTGTGCGGCAGAAATTTTTTTGGGGAGATGTTCATTCACAAGGAAACGAGGACAGGAACATTTAAGGGTCTGGAATGTTTTGTGAGTGGGTGCATGTGAGCTGAGTATGGACGCTTAAAAGTGAAAATTTAGATATTTTGTTAGAATTTTCGGTATTAAAAGCTGAGCATGGGCATTTATCCGGATGAGTATGGCATTTTATCTCCGTGGTCTAACTTGAGAAATCATTAATTAATGTATCGAAATTAAAGTGAATATTTGAGACTGTTTGCATATTTGTTCTTCACATCCATCAATTGTGTACTGATATGTGCACCAGGTAAACATGGGAGCTATAAGTCTATATAGATGTGTGAACTATTAATCCATATCTTTTTGTACCACTCTGACATGCAAGATGAGCCTCCCATCAATCCTGTTGTCTTTGTATGTATTTGAGTTTAGTGAGTATGCAAGATTTGTCACTGGCAGATTGAACTAACTTAAGACAAGTGAAAACAAATTTAGATAAGGCCAAACAGCAGAATTGGTTCAGCTCGACTCATTTGGTTACCTGCGCTTACTGAGTAAACTAAAAAATCAAAAACCGAAGTCTCCAGCTTCATGAAGGCACATAAGCAAAGGAAAGCAAGGTTTGAAACGACATGATTTGCCATGTAATGCATAAATTACTCGAGATGAAGCAGCTTTTCCACGTTTGCTGTCGCCAATGAGGAAATCTTTTTGAGCACTGTCCCTATTGGCCGCCAGCCCACTCCCCACCTGAAGATGCTTAGAGTTGAGCGCTGCTCCTGTGGCCACCAGCCCGCTCCCCACCTGAAGATGTTTAGAGTTGAGTACTGCCCCTGAGCCCGCTCCCATCTGAAGATGTTTAGAATTGAGCGCTGCCCCTATGGCCACCAGCCTGCTCCCCACCTGAAGATGTTTAGAGTTGAGTTACAAAACAAATACGGCATCATTTTGGCTGGTCTCAGCTGGATTTGCTGTTTTTGAAAACGGGAACAACCGACTCGATTAAAAAAACAAAGCAGGTTAGAAACAACTGTACTTTGTTGACCTTACTTTAGTCTCTCAAGTAATGGCTGAAGATTGCTAACAGTGTAAAAGTGTCACCGACTCTTACCAGTTTAGACCCGAGATGGGCGCCTCATTGATCACTTTATGCTGTTAATCCGATCAGTATGAATAATAGACCACCATAAAGTGTCGTCGTGGGATTGATCACAGATTTTTTGACGTCAGTCAAAGCATTTCTTCATTGAAGCGGTTTCTGTTGAAGGGCTACAGCTGTCTGAGCCGGAATTTGCTCAATAATTAATTTCAGTCTTACACCAGGAAATCTTTGCAGATAATCAAGACATGCAAAGTAGGAAAAGTATGGCTGGTTAATGACTACTGCCCTTGAATGTCTAGACATTTGAAAAAATGTTTCCATTTTGACCTGTTATTTGCCTCATGATGGTCGCACTATTTTTTGGAAAACAAATTTCAGCATCCAAAATTGATTCATCTTTACTACTAGCGTTAAAGAAATATATTTGAATTTGCATGAAGAGATGTCACGTTTTCTAAAATGAGTTCATTTTTTTGCAACAAGTTTTAAAAGTATAAGATAGTATGCAGTAAATCTTCCACAGTTTTTTTGGTTGGGTGAAAGAAATTCATTAAATTTCCATGGTTTTGATCTCACAAAGTGATCATTTGTAGGGATAAGGTGGTATTTTATAGGTGATTTAATTGGAAAAGGGCACTATTTTCTTGCTCAGGAATTTTGTCCGAAAAGGCATCCTTAGTGAAACTGGTTGTGAAATCACTCTTCTGATCACTGAGCAGGATATCCTTCCGCTGCTTCTATGGTAGCACCACCCCCCCTCCCCCCGGGAGTTTATCCAACCAGCTAAAATAGTGCCGTTAACGTGTAGTTTGAAATCTCAAAAATATTTCAGGAATAAATACACTGGATTAATTCCCCCAACGGTCGGTCGTGTTCCTAAAGGATTCATGAATACTGGCAAGTTGAGTAATCCCTATTGGTCGACTCTGACACCTACACACTTTGTATTAATCGAGCGAAATTTGTTAGAAATTTGTGCCTCAATGCAAAAAAATTCTCCTAGGAAAACTTGCTTGAAATATATATGGGCCTATTCTCACATGTTTTTACATGGGAATGGTATTTATGTTACAACACTGAAGTTAGTGGAAATAGATATATAGTTGCAACACCACCACCTCAAAGGGATTTTAGAAGTCCATGAATAAAATTAATTTTCGCGGATCAAGTCTTTTATCATCAACTCCGTAAAAATTGCTAAAAATCTGTTCACTCAGTTAGGAACTCACAAATCTGTCAATTCACGACTAAATTCATTCAGTTTTTGTTCTCGTGAGATTTCCTACATCCACCCTCATTTGTTTGCCATAGTACAGGAAATTTAACAGGTTTTTCTTTGAATACCTGCTGAAATTGGCTGTTGCCATGCAGAAAATTGTCATGCTTCAGGTATCCACTAAGAGATAAAGGAAATTAATGTTCATAAGATGAACCAATTAGTGGTGCCCCTTGGCTAGCACTGATTAGCTAGGTATGATTATGAAATACTAGAATATAAAGATTTTTAAATAACCTCTAGTGATCATTGGACATGTGCTCAATAATGTAATTTGTTTTATTTGCTAAACGCTGCGAAAGCAGATAAATTAACCATTTGGGTATGTTTGTATATAATATTTTTGTATGCCCTCCTAAAAACATGTATTTCATTCAGCAGGCCTGATGTTGTTATCCACAGTCTACAGTTCTAAAGGAAATGGGAATATTCTCTAAGATGTTAACAAGTTCTGTCAAAAATTCTCCCTTTATCAACTACCGGTATAACAAATAGGAATAATCGGAAGAAAACTGTAAATTACTAGTTGATCATTGGGCATATTGGAGTGTTGTAGCACCCTCTGTTGGCCTTTTTAGTTTTGACAAGATGTTGCTAATGTATTGTAGTTATTGCAAAATAATTTGACAGTTTTTGATAAAGAGGTGGGTACTGGATAGGAGGGTGTACTAACACCCTCGCACAGTATGATTATTTTTTGTGTTAAAGGTGTCTTGAGCGGCCTGCATCAGATTCTATGAATAAACAGCCGTCCAAAATGAAGTACCGGGGAATATTGTGTGTGTTGCAGACGTGGGCGCATTGCAAGGCCTTATTGCGTTCATATTGTCGTGGTCTTGAAGGTGGTGAATCTCATAGGTCGATGCACGTGGCAAATGTAAAATCCTTGACCACTCCGAGACAGTCAAGGCTTGAGCAGCCTCATACAAAACTTGAGAAACTCTGCCTGATAATTTTCCTAAATTAATTGGCTATCTCAGATGAATACAGAACTACCGCATGTCAGGGGTGATCTATCTGTGAACCAATAGGTGATCTATCTGTGATCCAGTAGGTGATCTGTCTGTGTACCAATAGGTGATTAGTCTGTCAATCAATACCTGATGTGTCTGATAATCAATTACTGATCTGTCTGACAATCCTTTGTGCTTGCCTCTGATTACATGTTACTGAGCATGTGTGGCTCATTGTGTATTCAATTATCGGAACCTTGGCCACTTTGACCAGACATTGATAAATTACCAGTGATTATTGGAGGATTATCCTAGCTTCTTCTTGATGAAGATTAAAACTGAGTTTTGTTGACATTCCAGTGATTCAATTTTAAACTATTCTAAGGCTTTTCATTTCTCCATTCAAGGATTCAAATTTATGGGAGGAAAATTGTAATCATGGCTTACTGTCGCCAACAAACTGGCTTGACCGAACAGCCAATTTCTGTATATAATTGATCAGTGTGCATCGTTAATGGAAAAGTGATTAGCCCCACTGCTCCATACATCAATTTGAAGTAAATAATTTAGTATTGGGACAAAAACGAATCTAAAAGCCCTTTCATACTGACTTGTCTCCGGTCTGAGTGTAGTGTCAACGTAAACTGCGATGTTAACTAAACCATTCATATTGTCTTTAGTAGCTAACTGACATCGAAGTGAATGGTAGGTGACGCTGTTGTTATTGAAGTAATCGGAAGGTAGCGCTGATGCATTGTGTGCTAAGATTTTTTGTAACGTGACAAGTTAGGAACATTTACATGTCCTAATTGACATAAAACTTATTTCTAATTCAGTTGGTGCCTATTCGAGCAAAATATAAGCAACTATTAGCGACGACACGTGCCCTTCAATTGTTGAAAATAAAGGTATTTTGAGGGGGACGCATATCCCATCGGTCGCTTTAATTGACAAAATGAAGGCTATATGTAAGAAATTTAAGTTATTTGTTTCGATCATTTTTTAATTCTAGGGAAATTTATTAAGGTCTTCTTGAAAAGGGGGAACGTGAAGTTAGTTTGTAAAATTGATACAAGGTTTCATTGAGGGACGGCTTTTCCAGTGGGTGCTGCTGAAAGTACACTGTTTAATTGTTATCCAAATGTTAAGCTTAGAATTTGGAAAATTTAGAAATTTTGGGGTTGCGCATTAATTATGGTGAGGTAAGGCTGCAAGACCACTGACAGCTGAAAGCTACAATGGCGGGGATACCTGCAATCTTAACTGGTAGTTATTCTTGTGCGTACCTCATGGACTTTAAGTTTGTTCCGCAACAAGAGATCAGCTTTCGTTAAGACAGATCCAAGTAACCTATCGCAAGCTCCACCCCCTCCTTGCATAATGTCGACTAACAAACAATAACTTTTACCCGGCAACGTGTTGTTTGTCGGGTAAAATGGTGGCTTGGAAATAAAGGTGTGTCAAGAATGATGAGTTCTAAATGGTCAGTTAAGCCGTCACTCAAAATCCTGGTGATAGGTCAATTACAGCTATGCCCCTTTGTTGCGGTTTTGTCTTTGTATGTCTGCCTGCATGTGTACCTTCAAGTTTGTTGAAGAAACTTCACTAAATTTGCTCAATGTGCAGATAAAATTTGAATCTAATACTGAAAACAAAACTTAATAAAGTTAGTGATGTTGCGTCCGTCTCTCACGGACNATTACTAGTTGATCATTGGGCATATTGGAGTGTTGTAGCACCCTCTGTTGGCCTTTTTAGTTTTGACAAGATGTTGCTAATGCATTGTAGTTATTGCAAAATAATTTGACAGTTTTTGATAAAGAGGTGGGTACTGGATATTTTCAGCTAAATAATATTAAACACCCTCGCACAGTATGATTATTTTTTGTGTTAAAGGGGCCCTGAGAGGCCTGCATCAGATTCTATGAATAAACAGACGTCTAAAATGAAGTACCGGGGTATATTGTGTGTGTTGCAGACGTGGGCGCATTGCAAGGCCTTATTGCGTTCATATTGTCGTGGTCTTGAAGGTGGGGAATCTCATAGGTCGATGCACGTGGCAAATGTAAAATCCTTGACCACTCCGAGACAGTTAGATCAAGGCTTGAGCAGCCTCATATAAAACTTGAGAAACTCTGCCTGATAATTTTCCTAAATTAATTGGCTATCTCAGATGAATACAGAACTACCGCATGTCAGGGGTGATCTATCTGTGAACCAATAGGTGATCTATCTGTGATCCAGTAGGTGGTCTATCTGTGAACCAATAGGTGATCTATCTGTGTACCAATAGGTGATTAGTCTGTCAATCAATACCTGATGTGTCCGATAATCAATTACTGATCTGTCTGACAATCCTTTGTCCTTGCCTCTGATTACATGTTACTGAGCATGTGCGGTTCTTTGTGTATTTAATTATCCGAACCTTGGCCGCTTTGACCAGATATCGATAAATTACCAGTGATTATTGGAGGATTATCCTAGGTTCTTCTTGATGAAGATTAAAACTTGACATTTCAGAGATTCAATTTTAAACTATTCTAAAGCTTGTGAAGATTAAAGAGGCTTTTCATTTCTCCATTCAAGGATTCAAATTTATGGGAGGAAAATTGTAATCATGGCTTACTTTCGCCAACAAACTGGCATGACCGAACAGCCAGTTTCTGTATATAATTGATCAGTGCGCATCATTAATGGAAAAGTGATTAGCCCCACTGCTCCATACATCAATTTGTAGTAAATAATTTAGTAATGGGACAAAAACGAATCTAAAGGCCCTTTCATACTGACTTGTCCCCGGTCTGAGTGGAATGTCGACGTAAACTGCGATGTTAACTAAACCATTCATACTGGCTTTAGCAGCTAACGGACATCGAAGTAAATGATAGGTGACGCTGTTGTTATCGAAGTAATCGGAAGGTAGCGCTGATGCATTGTGTGCTAAGATTTTTTAATGTGACAAGTTAGGAACATTTACATGTCCTAATTGACATAAAACTTATTTCTAATTCAGTTGGTGCTTATTCGAGCAAAATATAAGCAACTATTAGCGACGACAGGTGCCCTTCAATTTGTGTTGTTTGTCGGGTAAAATGGCAGCTTGGATACAAAGGTGTGTCAAGAATGATGAGTTCTAAATGGTCAGTTAAGCCGTCACTCAAAATCCTGGTGATAGGTCAATTACAGCTATGCCCCCTTGTTGCGGTTTTGTCTTTGTGTGTCTGCCTGCATGTGTACCTTCAAGTTTGTTGAAGAAACTTCACTAAATTTGCTCAATGTGCAGATAAAATTGGAATCTAATACTGGAAACAAAACTTAATAAAGTTAGTGATGTTGCGTCCGTCTCTCACGGATTTCAGCCTGACTATTATGTTATTATCATTCTGGCTAATAGGTGGTGTTTTAACCAGATGGCACGGCGTTCTTTTTGCTCAATGTGTTTCTTTAAAGAATATTAAGATGTCAGCATGACTCCGTTATGTTGTGCACTGAATAGTGGTGATATTAGCAGCTTGGTTCTATTTTTAGCATCCCACAAAATTCTATCTCTGAAACCAATTACATTAGACTAATGTTCCAATTTTCCTATTTGCTAAAACCTGGATGCTGGCTTCTCCTTGAGCAAAAATCCAAATATGCTTAAAATTCCATGTTGTGCTTTTAAGTCTGAAATCTTTCCTCGGGAGCAAGTGCATGATTTTCAACTACGGAGCATTTTACAATCAATTTTACAATTTATGTTGTAAAGGAGAAAAATCTCAGTCTTTTGAAGTCACAACTTTCCTCCAGACATGCATGGCTCATTAGTTTTCCAAAACTTCATGTTTCGCAACTTTTCTATGGTGGTGCAGCACCACGTTTTTAGTGCACGTAGGGAGAAGACTGATGTGAATATAATCTGGTTTCAGGCCATGCCTCATGTGAAGATAATTAACCAGGATCACCATGGCAGTGTGGTTCATCATCCTCATGGAAGGGAGCTGATCGCACTGGAGAATGAGAAGAAACTCAAGCACAGGTAAATTGGGCAACGGTTCATGCTTCACGTGACACACATGCACTAACACGTGAATGGAGATGGGGCTGCTTCACATATCACACCAGTGGCGGATCTAGGATATCATATGGGGGCCTAAGAATTTGTGACGGGAGCGTGGGAGCACCCAGCCTAACATATAGGGAGGCTCGGATGTGGACGACGAAAAAAAAACGGGAAACCGGTTGCGCAACTACACGCATTGTTAACTTTCCTGTCAGTCGCACGTTAATTGCCAGGGTTAGTTAATAAACTCAATTAATTTCCTCACGGTCCTGCTGTTTTATTTTTTCTGGCAGCCGTGTGTGTGCATAGGCGGATTTGGGGGACCCTGGAGACCCGGGCGCCCCCTAAATCCACCTATGCACACACATGTACACTAGCACAGGAATAGAAGTGGTGTTGATTCACATATCACACTTACGGTTACAAGTATGTGAATAGAGCTGTAGTTCCCAGTCATCTAAATGGTGATTGAGTTGCTGCTTCACGTATCACGCATACCCCCATACTGTATTCTACATTCAAAAATATATTAAGCATTCATCGACATTGTCTACCGTAGTAGTTACTCATTTTCTCATTCAATGGATGGCTGGTTTTATGACTCTTAACACTAAAATTGAGTTTGTGCGTAGCGCCATCTATGTCTGAAAAATATTTACCTCATCAGGCCCATACAAAAAATTGATACAGAGTTTCAACGGACTTTGGGTATTTGACATCTGGTGAGTAATTCTGTAAAGACAACTGCGTGGGATTATTTCGAACTCAAGAGCTGTTCCCCATTTTTTTCAAATATTTGAAACCTTTATTTATTGTGGAGGAATATAGTAAATGAATTCCAGAAAGAGTGTGACTATAACACATTTTAAACGAGTTCTCCAAAATTATTAATTGATACATATGTACACCATTGGCAGCCACATACAATAGTTGTTTCTTAGATAGCCAAATGATAATTCTTAGCAAATAAAGTTAGATTACAGAAATAGTTGCCAGCTCAGAATGTTGTCTAATAATTTTCAAAGCTCTGAACATTGTTGTAGCACTTTTTGTGATGTTTTGTATTTACTTTTCAAAAGCTGGTGGCCTAGAAATAAATCAATAAATATATATATAGATTTCACAGTATGCTGAATAACTCTTATTGTCCATATGTGTTATCCATATTTGACTGCAGTTTTCTTTATCAGTGTTGTACATTGTAGTTCGCTACGTGTCATTTACCTGTCTTTGTCATAATTTTTTTTCATGTAAGGTTATTATTCATTTAATTACGTTTTATTGCGGTATCGGGTATGCTTTTAACCAGAGTACCAGGGAGAACGGTGACTCTAAATAGCGGTTGATGTAGCGACAACCCAGTCTAAATCAATAATCAATCAAATCCTATCAATCACCAATTCTCTTTTGTAGCCATGCTAACCTCCGAAGTGACGGGCATGAAACGTAAGTATTGCCACCTGTTGTGAAAACAGCCTCACCTAACACATTGCTGTTTGATTCGATTGCAGCTAAGTTTTCTGATGTAATGTTTTATGGAGTTACGTTGACTGTGA
This sequence comes from Phoronis australis, assembly GCA_002633005.1. NCBI lineage: Eukaryota > Metazoa > Phoronida > Phoronidae > Phoronis > Phoronis australis. The sequence continues at coordinate 791,483 of NMRA01000154.1, forward strand.
AATCTCCACCAGATTGTTCCACCAGATCTTTGCTTTGTAAGATCCACGTATTCCATGTTTTCTGCTACTTCTGGTTGAAAGTTTTGATTGTTTTGTTGTATTCACACGACACGTTGTGTGCAATTAATGAGATGGTATTTGCCTCACCTCGCATGTTGTTTAAGTGTGGACTGACTAACGAGGTGTGCAATTTAAGTAATCGGAGTTTCTACTAATTCACTGCAGGAGGTTTCATCATCATTTTCAGTCAATTTACCACGAATCTTTGGACAAACCATGCTATGAATACCAACCCATGCTGCATACCTGAACTAATGGGGCTTGTACTGTATAGACACCTGGGTACACAATAAACAACTTTTTTCCTACTAACCTACTGCTGATTTGCTAATTTACCGTATCAATATGCGTGTTTACATTTGGTGCGGTCCTTTTCGTCTCACAACTTGCAAAGGGATGCACGATCAACCTGATAAAAAGAAGTTACCAAGCAGTTACCTCTGTACCTCTGTAGAATTCAATGACCCTCCTCCCATCATCTACTTGAATCACATTAATTATAACACCCTTACTTATGATACTTTGAGACTATGAATTATAGTCTGTATGAGAACAGGCTTACACCAGCCCTAAAGTACAGTGTGGCACTTGTGCTGCTATATAAACATACAGTTTATGCATGATACAACTGAATTAATGAATGACGCTGAGAAATAATTTATACATGTCTGAATACAAACCACACTGCATTCTGTTTCAAACATTGAAATATTGCACACTGAGCTGATATATCCAGGTTCTGGTACAAATAATTCTTTTGCGGTTAAAAGTGTTCATTGCCGTCTCCTGTGATGAAGGTAAAAATCAAAAACAAATACTTACTAAGCGACATTTAGTTAATTGAGTATGGCGTTTCAAGCTCGCAGGCTTAGGCTCTTGATCACATGACTGTTCTTCCCTCCTTTGTGAAACCGGAAGTAACACCTGGTCGTAAACAGGAGGAACTTGCAGTTCCTGGTCACGGTTATGGGGGGGGGGTGTGTGCACTGCTTAATGTAAGTGACCTTTTTGATCTCATGGGAGAGCCAATGATCCTCTCTGGATGAAGCTGGTGTATTGTCCGTATTGATGGTATGGCCAGATGAAACTATAGTCACCAATAGCAGTAGTTTGTCGAGATTTTTGTGTTCTGCAAAACTGGTGCCGAGAGCAGATTTGGTTTCACCAATGAACAGGTGAGAAGGATCCTGGTGACACTGGATCTGATAAACAAGACACAACTGCTTCTCAAGTGGGGTTACGTTCTTAAGTTTAGCTGACTGTTAAGAGTGTTAATGGGTTTAAAGTAAGCGTTGGTTGTTATCGACTTCCTCCTACTTACGATCGGGTATTACTTCCTGAACAGTGGTGTGGTCAAATGCCTGAGCTGCAGGCTTGAAATGTCATACTCAGCTAACTAAATGTCTGCTACTAAGTAATTTTTCTCTTTTTCACAATGATACTTTTGTACACTTTAAAAATAATGTTTCTTTTAGTAACAGGCCAAAATGAAATCTTTTGTAAATTCCTTCTATGGAAGTAGCATATATATGTTATGAAAATTATTGCTTATTCATGGAAAATTATATTTGCAGAACATTTTACAATTCGTATTTGTGAAAATTGCCTGTAGTTAAATTTCAAGTCACATATGATTGAATGCATTTTGGAAGCCCAAAAATTTGGAAGCTTTGTACCAACTAATATAAAAGAAGAGATAATATAAATTCTAATTTATCCATACTGATTTTGCTGGTGAAATGAATTCAGGTTAGGATGCCCTTCATGCTCACAATTCTGAAACATTTGAGCCCTGCAATGGTTCACGCTTCAAATGTCTCGTTTACGTCAGCCCCTGCCACATCTGCTTTGTCAAATTTTCTTCCATCCTTATTATTACAGTTCACGCACAACATAATTTCCTGGATGATCTGGTCAATCCTAGTATGCAACGCTAAATAACAACTTCCCCACATGTGCACTACTTTTTTGCCTACGCAGCATATTGATATTGATTAAATCAAAAGCTCAAACTGTCCAAAAGGTGGCGCTTAACAAGGCGGAGTGCAGTGAGGTATAGTTTGGTCTCGCGAATTTCAAATATTCCAAGACACCACTTACATTTGGCAAAATGAAACTTCCTTATAAACTGTACTCGGCCTACCATACTGACTCATATATCAAACACTTTTTCATAATTAAGTATCATATGCCAGCAGTTGTATTCTATGAACTGGTGATAGGATGTACATGGGGCTATTTGTCTTTGATGAAAAAACAGAAAAATATAATTTAACTTGTTTTAAACCATATATTGTCCTTAATTAATTAGTGAGATTTTGCGGTATGCAGTGGCAAGTCCATGTATGGAAGGGTAATAGAAATGAACAACACACAGTCAATGCATTTTGGGGTCTTGTATTATGGACCCACTCATATTTGACCCCTTGGATGTGTTCTTCGTAATGGGAAATGTGTTCCTCTGAAGCTCACAACTGATGGGGATGAGTTCTGCCACCCCTTGACTACCCCTTGACTACCCCTGGACTACCCCTGGGCTACCCCTGGGCTACCCCTGGGCTACCCCTGGGCTACCCCTAGCCTGGTTTGATAATACTGAAGGAACGATGCTTTGAATTTCTCTTAAACTTGGTATTTTAATTCTTAGAAATTGAATTATAAACCTTTGTTGTTGTAATAAGCTTAGCTTTGGGTGATGTGGGACTAATTCTGTTGTTGTCTTTCTACAAACTCTACTTGTATAAGTATAATGTATTTGGTCTCTATTCTTGTCTGCCTTTATACCTTTCTCAATAAAATCTAATCAATTCATGTTCAAATCATCTTTGATGATGCTTTTCAAACCTATTGGACACATCCTGTACCATTATATACAGTCAGTAACTGCTGATGGTGGAGGACTCCCTGGTTAACTGTTATCTGCTCAAAATCTTGTTTTAACAAATCGTCTTTGATCAACCAGTGCCTCTAAAGTGTTAAATACCACCAGTTCGTACTTCCAACACCCTTAGTCCTGTTCAAACACAGCTTACCCTGGAACANATTGTAAATCTTTGTTGTTGTAATAAGCTTAGCTTTGGGTGATGTGGGACTAATTCTGTTGTTGTCTTTCTACAAACTCTACTTGTATAAGTATGATGTATTTGGTCTCTATTCTTGTCTGCCTTTATACCTTTCTCAATAAAATCTAATCAATTCATGTTCAAATCATCTTTGATGATGCTTTTCAAACCTATTGGACACATCCTGTACCATTATATACAGTCAGTAACTGCTGATGGTGGAGGACTCCCTGGTTAACTGTTATCTGCTCAAAATCTTGTTTTAACAAATCGTCTTTGATCAACCAGTGCCTCTAAAGTGTTAAATACCACCAGTTCGTACTTCCAACACCCTTAGTCCTGTTCAAACACAGCTTACCCTGGAACAACTTGCTCTAATGCAACTTACCCCACTTTTAAGTGGAGAGTCCACACACACACATGTCCTGATAACTTAGGGTAAGGCGGAAGTTGTCACTCATTCCCAAGTCTTATTTCGCGCTCAAAAGTATGGTGGATTTTAACACTGACTTTAACCATAGGCTAGAAGTTCATTATATTTCCATATTCTGCATTCTCGATCTCTCTCAATTAATGGATTAACAGATTACATAACTAATGGCAACAGTGGAAAAATAATCAATTTCAATTGTGAACGTTTTGCTCAACAGAGGATCACCATGTGAACTAGGACAATTTCTCTCTGATTTCACACTGAAATTATTGCCAATGGTTATCATTTAACAGTGGTTACGTTGCTCGAAAGTTTGTCAAATGTTGTTTTATGTCACCTGCACAGTATACCTTGAGCTAATTACTGGCCAAATTTTTCTTTATTTTTTTTGTTGAGCATTTTCATAAAATAAAATTTCACTTGTCCACCTTATTGTGCGCTAAATATATGGGGAACAATGAGAGCAACCTAGTTACAACTTGTCTTTAATCATGGCCTGTGTAGACTTTTTCTGTTTATTAATTTTGCGTTGTTTGCTATTGTTCCAGTCATTATAAGCACCGGTTTTCATGAGTATCAGGTCTCCAATTTACTTCTAGAAACAAAGCTCAGAATACTCTGTTATCCATGGGCGGCGCAGCACTGAAAAAAGTGGGGGCTAAAGCTTCCCAGCCCTACTGCGGTGCACCGTCTATAGACCATGGGAGGCGAAGCACTGAAAAAAGAGGGGCTATAGCCCCCCCCAGCCCCCTATGGTGCGCTGCCCATGTTATCTTGAACATTTCACTCCCATGTTTGTACATGTCACTCTCATATCTTGACCTCATCTGACTTTCATCTTTCTGAAGGTTTTCATCTATTGTATATGTGTCTATCATTATATTTCATTTGTTATTATTTTACCAATGTCCATTTTCCTGTCTGGAAACAGAGGTGGGAAACAGTTTATTTCTCCAAAACCTAGATATTATTTATGATTTTTAGTTAAGGAAGGCTTACGATGCTTGGTTCATGGGGCATTTGTGTACTCTTAAATGGAAACTTTTGACTGGAACAAAATTGACATAAAGAAATCACATGTGGTAAAGTCTAATAAAATAACATTTGTTTTGGGATTATTTGGGTTATTCACTTCTGGAAGCGAAGCAATGTTATTATTGCTGTTTTGTAGTGACAGTGGGAAAACGAGCTCTACGTACGTTCCCGGCATTGGGTCGGCAACGGAACTTCTTCCTATTAACAACAGCCTCAATTCACCTGTCAGGTATTTGTTTGTCACCATGGCAACCAATAGCGCATGGTCACTGCTCTACTCCTGTCACTCAGTTTCTTTCCTACTAAATACAGTTCGGTCTCGTCTTTCTTCATCTTGAGTTAGATTAAAGTGTCCTTGGTATTGTCTGTTACATGTCAATATCAGTGAACGTGTTTTTCTTGTATTTCGTATTTTGATGTCAGTTTTGTCTTCCACACGCATCTCCATTGCAAAGTTGGCTGCATGACAAATCAGATCAGAAATTTATCGAATTTGACCTCTTGAACTGCTTCCTTAGTTTTAGCGGCAACTTTGAATATTGTCTTGCAACGCTTTTGTGCTTTTTGTCATGTCTTTGTCACTGTCTGCATCGTTCTTGATCTTGTCCATTCATGCGCTTGTGCTTCACTGTTCGTCTGTGTTTACACGTGTGATCATCTGCGTGATAGTCTTATGGGTTTTGTTAGTTCGTGTCAATGGTCTAACTCTTGTTCATGTTCTAACCGTTGTTATGACAACAGGTTTAATGTCATTGTTGGCTGCTCCAGCTGGTCAACCTCGGGACGCTGAATTGTTGAATTCTTGGAATATGAAAAAGCCGTCTTTTTACTTCTTTTTCTAAGTGTATAAGGGTGGTTTTTGCGTAGACCTGCTTGTAGGACCTGCTGGATAACCAAAGTACTTGAATTATATTATATCTAACAGTGCAGTTGAAGATTTTCTTAAAAGCCAACAGTTGAGCTGACGTTACAATGACCTTGACCTTAGTGTTTCACATCTGGCAAGGGCTGCGTTCCATGTAGACGCAAGAATCTTGTGAAGGAACTTGGTGTGGTCATGTGCTGTGCGTGGCGATGATCTCTTGTAGCGTCTTTTAATTGTAATCTTACGTTTTCACAAGTCTCATGCTTCTACGAAACGCATGCCCCATTACTCTTCTGACACAAGCTCGAATGAATTTTCGTTGTGATTTTTGTGAGATTTAGCCCGGCAGTACTCTTTGGTGACTTCTGGAATCATGATTGTGTGTCGGTGCCTTGGCTGTGATGGGGTGGCTTTGGCTTTAGTGTTAAGAATGCATGTTCTGTGTACCCCATTTGGTTCAGTCTACTTTGTTGTTACTGTTACGAAAACTTATTGTAAAATTTTGTTTGTCTCCCATGTGAGCCATTTTAATCAATTTAATATCAAAAGTGTTATAAACTATTACTAAAATGGCACAGCCTTAATAAACTTTGTTGTTCAGAATGTGTTAGGAATTGTTTTCAATTTTTCCAACTTTTGCATGAGAGGGTGTCAAAAACTAGGACTTTCATGGTTTGAGAAAACTCGAAAAGTGACGTAAAAGGAAAACAAAATGAAAACTTAGAAAACTTTAACAGATTCTTGTGAGACTCCGTATTGTACGTTTATGTCAAACAAAATTTGACTGTGTTATGCCGTTTCTTTGCTATTGACGAACACTCTCTTTTTTGCCTAACTTCACTACAGAAGCATGGTCACGTGACCCAATTAATAGCAGATTGGAATAAAGTCAAAGTTCTGCTGGTCTTTTACCCAAAGAAAATATAGTTACACTTTTACTGAGTTCAACTCTATAGCTTTATAGATATTAAGGTGTTAATACCCATGGTTCTATAACCTTAGGACCATCTGTTCAGACCAACTATTAATCGCGTTGAAACCATTTCTATATAGTCATAACTGTTACCCCATGCATGGTAACCGCTTTACAATTTCGTTTAGATAAAATAATTAAAATTTCAAGAGGCAGGGTATGCAAAAATAGTAGAAATATGTAAATATGTTGGCACGTTTTCAAGGGATGCGCGAATCAATAGAAAGTAAACACGATCAGGGTTAATAATTAGTGTGCGTTCATCAGGGACGTGTGTGTAATATCGAGTGAACAATGGGGTCTTCTGCACCGTGTTCGAATTAAAAGGAGGGTAAAGTATAGTTTTGTTAAATAAGTTTGGGTGTGCATAAATTTAGAATGCGCGAAACTGTAGAGAGGCTACTGTAGTTGTTAAGGCACTGTTCCCATAGGCTATCCCTTTTGATTCACCTCAGTTAGTTTGACTAGTTAAAACTTTAACAACTGCTGTGTTCATGCCAAGATGCAGCAGTTGTACCCTCACAGAAGGTTACAATTAAATTTAAGACCTTTTTGTCGCTGACTTAGTTTGTTGAACATTCCCTCACTTAATTTAAGTTTTGTTTATTGCAACCATAAAAAGTAATTTTGTGAACGATATGGCTGCAATGCACTGATTTTCATACAAATATTACAATTTTATTAGAATGAAACTCACTGATAACTTGAGATCCGTGCAAAACCATCTTCCTCTTATTCGGAATTTTTCCATGCATTTTTTTTAAACCACGAGTACCTTGAATAACCTGTTATGCCATGTAGAACTACTGCGACAGATGGTCTATTTTCTGAAAAAAATAATGTATAAAATAAATAGACTGGGGCATTTTAATGTTACCATGGAAAGGTGCATGTTTTCCATGTCCTGGCGTAGTCACATTGTCAGTTGTGGTAGATTGCATGTGCTGACCTATACTCACGTAGTGTGTCCCTCACATTTGCCTGTTTATGTTTCTTGTAGTGGTCAGAATAATTCTGGGTCCACCACACGCCTTGTTACAGCCGTCGACAAAGAGGATATGACTCACGACCAACAGAGGTCATTTGCTAGAGCCAGGTAACGTAATTCAACGTGATGTAATAGAAGTCTGATTTTCTGCAGGCTTATAGTTATTCTGTCGCGTGGCGTAGAAGTGTAAATGGGATGCCATAGATAACAACATCAAAATCTGTTGTAAATTTTCTTTATTTGAAAGAAAATTTCTTCTTGCCTATGGTTCTAGCTGACATTTGACTATCAATAAATTTAACATTGTTGTAAACATATGTTTCATCAGCAAAAATAGCCTTCTGTGCAAGTGATTTTCATTCAAAAACAAACTAACATTGATAAACAATGAATTGTTAAAAGCCCCATTCAGCACCTGTTTTTTGTTCTTCACTGACCGTCACAGGTCATTGCGTGAACAAGGATTCCCCTGATGGCCACTGGTCACTGCTTCTGGACTGAAACGGTGTGCCTTCAAACTGTTAGGAGACTATGATTAATATAGGATTTTGCTATTAAATTTCTGTTCACCATTTTCATATCGAAGATAGGGTTAATGATGTGTTACACAGTGTCCATTGCGTTTTCTACTATTGCTATTTTTTATTGCTATTTCAAAAATCATGAAGTCATTTCCTTTTCTTAGGTTGCAAAAATTGCCAACTGCTTTGATATTTGTAGTAGAATTCCAGCAGTTAACAATTTTGATGAACTTTCTAATGTCTAGCAGTCTTGAGAAATGTAAATTGCTTAGGGATATTCTAAGTGCTGGTAGAATTTTGATTCAAAGATGATTGGAACGTGCACGGCCTCTGTGTTTTTCGGTGAAATTAGCTAAAATGTTTTTAGATTAAACTGATTCATGTTGAAGCTACTTCCGTCACAAAAGCAACCTCTCACTTTCGCCATTGTTACCGTTATCAAATTGGAACTTGGATCGAATTGGAAGTTCAGAATTGGAGACCAGAGGCCTGTTTCAGGAAAAGTGACTGGAATTAAAAATGGACTCCACTTAAATTTTTCTTAGAAATAATTAAATTTTACTTAAGCAAAAGTGCAAAGTTTCTGAGAATATACATAACTGCTAGTTACTGCCGATATAATTTTTAAAAATTGTTTCTTGACTGTGATGCAGTCACACTTACTTGGTTAAACCTTTTTCCAGCAATTCTGAAGAATGAGTGAAAGGCCAAATTTCTATCTTAAGTCATGAAATGGACTTCAGGCCTTACATGTTGGCCAATATCACGGCCGGTCAGTTGATCACAAGTAACAACGAACTGCTGGTTGTTTTCAAGCCCAAGTATTTTGTGCGAGCAAGGAACCATTTTTGGTCAAAATCAAAAGTTAAATCTTTTAATGATTGAACACCAGTTTATTCCCGTTTTAAGGATACTCTTTCCTCTGTTCTCTCATGTTTACTAAAGAGCAGCACGAATCTCACCCATTAGACAACAAAATAAAAGCACATTTTGTGAATTACAGCTGTGTAAGCATTACATTTCTATTCACATGAAGTATGAAACTCAACGCCTTTCATTTATGCTTGCTATTGTTTTGGTGTATCACCATTAATTACAAAAGTAAACTGTTTACTTTTTGAAAGAACTGTGCAAAAAGTTCATTTTTATTGAATAAGTTTTGACTAAATTTGTTTGTCTTGGACTTCGTTTCGTGGGGTCTTAAACTAAAATGAAGTGGGAATAGTGTCATTCAATAATTAAAATAAACATTATTATGAACCACTGTGAATAGATTTGTGGTGTTTCTTAGAAATGCAATTTTTGTACATTTGACATGTATGGTGTCCTAATTGTATACCCTTGTTTTTCCCCATCGTAATATTTAACCAACTAATTCATTGGTAAGATGCGAGTACAGATTTGTTTTGTGTGTCTTGATTTTTTGAAAATATATTTTATGTTATGTTTTGGCAAGTTTTTATGATTTTGCGAACTCACTATGTTTGGCTTGTATATCATGAGAGATAACTGTCGTCTTATGCCCAACAACTATAAGAAAGTTTGTTTTTCATGAGAGGTAGTAATGTCTTCATGGCCAGCAATAATAAGAAAATTTGTACATCATGAGAGGTAACTGTTGTCTTCATGCCCGGCAATAATAAAAAATTCTAAAAACGTTTTTGTGGTAAAGATTCTTCTCAAGTGCTTAAAAAGTCTCAACTAAGTCTCCTTACTTTGCTAACGTGTAGCATGTACTGAATGACAATGCTATATGAACACCATCTCCACTTGTATTTATTTATTGACAACTTGTAAATGTGAAAACAAAAAATTCTGCAAATAGATGACCTTTTCACTTATGATGAACCTTGGGGTTTCACATAGCCCGCATCATGCTGTGTTATTCCCCAACACCACATTACGATACTTACTAGACACCGTTGAGTGATTTACAGCGGATCATTTTCAACACAAAACTTGTTCTTAAAACTATTTGGTAATTTGTATCGCATTTAATATACTTATCATCGTCAATTGTTGCGTTTCTATCGAATTTGACCAAGCAATCACAGAGACTTAAGTTAGACTTAAATTGAAACTGAGTGCAATGTTCAAATAAACACCAAAGAGTTGTTTACCGAGAGTTGCGCAGTCCAAAAGTGCTGGGAATTATGGGGGAAGCTTGGTTTTATTATTATTGAAGCATTTTCCAGCCTATAAAACTTCTTTTTTTTTCTGAATGAGCATTTTATTTTTATCGATTCACTGAATAAAAAAGTGTCTCTCGACTACTAATACGAAGAACCTCCTCAGTGTGTTGTGTGATTCAAGTAACATTTGTGTGCTAAGATTTACACTATGTGGGTGAATGTTGACCTGCTTCCTTTCCATCCGTCATGACGTCCTCAGCCTTGTGAACTCCTGCAGGATCTTCTTGACGTTCGGTAGTTGTGGTGCTCATTTATTCACTAGTCTTTTCAAAGATTGCTGAAGTAGTTTTGGTCAAGTGTTTCATATATCAGCGTTTAGAAGTTTATGCCTGAGCATAGGTAAAAGTTGTCCCTTACATATAGGGGTAGAGGGGTGTAACATGTATTGGTAGAGGGGTATCACTTACGTGTATTGGTAGAGGGTGTCCCTTACATGTATTGGTGGAGGGGTGTCCGTTACGTGTATTGTTAGAGGGGTATCCCTTACGTGTATTGGTAGAAGGTGTCACATATATTGGTAGAAGGTGTCCCTTACTTGTATTGATAGAGGGTGTCCCTCACATGTATTGGTTTGGGGTGTCCCTCACATGTATGGTAGATGGGTGTCCCTTAATGCATTGGTAGAGGGATATCCCTTACGTGTATTGGTTGAGGGGTATCCCTTACGTGTATTGGTAGAGGGGTGTCCCTTACGTTACGTGTATTGGTAGAGAGGTGTCCGTTACGTGTATTGGTAGAGGGTTGTCCCTTACATTATTGATAGAGGGGTGGCCCTTACACATGTATTGATAGAGGGTGTCCCATATGTGTATTGGTAGAGGGGTGTCCATTACGTGTATTGGTAGAGGGGTGTCCCTTACATGTATTGATAGAGGGGTGTCCCTTACATGTATTGATAGAGGGTGCCCCTTATGTGTATTGGTAGAGGGGTGTCCATTACGTGTATTGGTAGAGGGGCGTCCCTTACATGTATTGGTAGAGGGGCGTCCCTTACGTGTATTAGTGGAAAGGTGTCCCTTACATAATTTTGTTGATGGAGAAGTGTCCCTTACGTACATTGGTAGAGGGGTTTACCTAGCATGTAAAGGGTTTCTTTACTGGCACGTGTCTGAAACTGCATGGTTTTATGCCCTTTGTCTATTTTTAGAATACTTTAATCACATGGATTATTTCATTGTAATATTTAGGGCTTGGTTTGTTAACTTTTCTAAAGAATATTAACCACTGAGGAACAACCGTAGTACGTCTACTGATGATTTTTGTATATTAGACACCGAACTTCCATGACTGTGCAGCTATGTCTCCATCTGTGAGATCTTTGTGAATTATGACAATTGTATTCCTTTGAATGTGTGAACATATCAAAGCTTCTTTTTGACATATCTGATTACTGCTGTGCCTTGTGGTGACGATTTTATTTTTTACCTCTGTCTCTGCATTTTGGAGTTCCATTTGGGATTTTCATAAAATTTGGCTTAAATAGGCTTGACTCCATTAGGGAGATGAAATTTTCTCATTTTCAGATGGCTTCAATATATTCTGTGCCCCTAGTTCAGATCTACACGATATCCTCTCAAATTAGCAAAATCCAGGGGCCCAATCCAAAAAAGCAACTTACCTAAGACAAATCTTAAAATTTAAGTCAATTTTAAGATAAAACTCCACTTTGTCTTAAGTCTGTTCTAGGAAAGTGATCTTAAGTTTGTCTTAAGTTTTTGATGTTTTGTCTAATATCACTAACACACCGGATGTGGAAGTTTTAAAGTTTGGAAGCGGAGACAAATCTTAGACTTTAGTCAAAAACAAACTTAAGTCAGTTTCTTGGAACATGTCCCAAATCTACCGTAGATCATATGACCCCCCCAAAGAACAAAGTCCAGATCTATATTATGTGCCCCCTCAAATAGCAAAGACATTATTCCTTGTCAAATTTCTAAGAAGTGAGTTTGTGGCTTGGAAGGTTTGCCATTGTTTGAGTCCACTTAGTTCTACAAGACTAAAGTTGGCTTGTCATGCACCGAGCATGGTCCCAATCCAAGCTTAGAAACTACTTCTCATGCGAGTTAGAAACAAGTTGAGATCAGTTTTCTAGAGGTGAGTAATCAAAAGTTAGTTTCATTGACAAGATGCGAGTTTAAAGCCACTTTTAAAAGTGCAAAAACTGCTGGTCAGGAAACATATCAACTGAGCAATGCACAATAGGATATAATGCTGCAGTGCTACCACAAAACAATAACATGAGGATGTTGTGTATTACATTAGGTGAAGTCCCATCAACCTGTATCCATTATACAGATGGTGTTTCCATGTGCTGGACCAATGTTTGTGTCATCCAATAAAGTGATTAAATGAACACCATGATGTGTTATCTAAATGATTTGCAATGTTTATTAAGGGCTTTGAGTTTGTAATATTTTTGTTCCCTTGTTTCTGTTGTAGAAAGTGTATCACGCACTTAGTGTTTGCTGCTGTGGCATCTTGGTCTAACTAATTTAGTTACAGCTTTGAAAGTCACTTACCGAACTTTAGTTTAAAAGTTTGCATCTCTGTATTTTGAATATGTAATAAGTTTGTTAGCCTTCGTGTGCGTTTTAGAGCTCATGGTTTTGTAATTAAAAGTAACTGCTTTACTATCATTTATAGTAATTGTTACTATTCTAGTTTTCATTTGCATACTTAAACATCGGATGCTTGTCACAAGTAGCCGCCATTGGTTAATTGAATGGTGTTAAAAATGATTACAGGTGACTAGATTGTCAACGGGTTTTAAATTTAATTACTACACATTAGACATGATTATCAACTGAAACCTTTAATGCAGAAAATTTTTAATGTGCTTTTTGTTCCAATGGTGGTCATTTGTGTTTATTTACGTGTCTCTAACAATATTTTGCTTTTTTTCTTTTGCATTGCCTTGTGACTCTAACAGACTCAGGTACAAGCTACACTCTGCTTGTTGTATGGTGTGATGTTATTATAACTACAGAGGTCGCCACAGTAGCACAGCATGATGCCTGTGGCACGTCTGCAACAGAAACTTGACTGAGAAACTGCCAACTGTCAATTTTGAAACAGCAGTTTACTGATTAGCTGTTCTAAAGCACTTGAAATGCAGTTTGAAAGTTTGTTTTATCTATGGTCATAAATCCAGTGGTAGCTAAGTGGGTCTTGGGCAGTGTGCTTTTCAGAGCAGCAAAAATGTTGCAACTACATAAAGTTGATAATTTATTTTATTAACGACTAACTTCAAAAGCCCCGATACTGAACTGTTCGCAAATTGATATCGAAGTTGTGACTGTCTTAGCTCAAGCCCTGACTTGTGACCTTGCGATAAAACAGGCCCACGATGAAATTTGTAAAATTTAAAATTTAATAAGAGTCAAGTTTGAGTTGCATTTCCTCCAGCATGCTATGTGCTTTTCACTTCCACTAAACACTTTGTATTGTTTTATTGGAGATCACTTGGACGAATGCTATTTAAGTTAAATGTATTGGTGTTTGGACGAATTAAGAAGTCCTTACGTTACTACTGTAAATCTAATCCTTGTCATGCTACCTGAATTCCTCAGTTGTCACCTCCTTAATGTCTTGCTAATACTTTTGAATGAAATGATACTTTTCTGTTGTGCAGAAATGACTGCCCTTTTGTCTACAGTACTTAATGTGTTACCCAGTCCGTAAACCAATTAAAACAATAGTGTTCCTGAAGATAGATTTCATTTTGCTTCAACGATTTCCATTCAAAATCTGTTTCTAATGTTGAAGACACCAAAGTTTGGCAGTTGATTGGGTTATATGTGGCTGTATACAATTTGGATTGTTTTCTCTGAAATTTCTTGTTCTTACTGTTTTCCCTCTGTTGGCGTCTGTTGTCTCTGTCTCAGTAATTAACTAAAACATACTAATTGTGCCCAAGGCATGTGGGATGGAGATCTAATAGCTTAACAAATTAATGTTTTGCGAAAATGATGATATGTGTGTAAAATTTTCATGAGATAATTACAATTTGGACTAGTAAATTCTTAGAATCATTAAATTGGTGATTTAAATTTTTTACTTCCCCATAGTTGTCGTTCCCTAGTCCATTAATGCAACATGTTTTGCCCTATGTGACCTGGTGTTGTGTCATGCCATACCTTATGACAAAACCCTTCCCATATGACAAATCCCTTCCCATAATTCACCGTCTGTGCATTTAGATACTCGCACATTTTTTGCACATTTTGCCACCACAGAGTTACTCGACTTAGATTTTGTGAGGCAATCTTCAAATAAATATCACTGATCTGTTGATGTAAGCTCTTTTTCTCTCTTGTAGATTCCGCCATGCTGCCATCAATTCCATTCTTGGTCACAAAAAGTCTCACTCCAGGCCTATAACACCCAAACCCAAAATGGTTGGCATAGTGGACCAAGTTCGTGCCAACTCACAGTTGAATCAGATGAATGAAGGTAAAGAATTGTACTTCAAATGAATTAATGACAGTGTTTCATTTTTATGTGCCTATGTAAACATGTACATATCATATGGGCGTCGAGTGTTTGCTGCTATATCTCCTAAGCCGCTAGCACGATCTTTATGAGATTTGGGGGATGTGTTTCTGTGAAGCTGACGACAGATACGACGACAAGTTTTGGACAGATCCAGTCACTGCTGTACTCCTTAGAAGTAATTCTCTTTTTACCATTTGCGTCTGTATTTTTGGGGTTGCTTGTCGGATTTTCATAAAATTTCATAAACAAGTATGGGGGAGTTGGCTAGCTCTTCCCACCTGCAAACGGGTTTGACAAATTTTGTAGTACCTAATGCGTATCACCACCATAGGAAGCATACTGTTTGCGATGCAGTCGTCAGTGGCGGATTTTGAGGGGGGCCAAGTGGGCTATGCTCCCCTAAAATTCTCCGAGATTCCATTTGGCAGTTCGGGGGTGCCATTGTCTGACGGGCAACATCCCGGCAAACACTTGGCCCTGACCCCCACCCAAAATCTGGATCCATTACTGGTCGTTGGAACATTTCAGTGCTTTGTATTCTTGTTAAATATCTGGTGATTTAACTGAACGAGTGCAAATGTCAAACTTTTTTTTGACAAAACACTTGGACAATTTATGTAAACTTTAAATATATCAGCAAATCTATGCAGTATGACAAATACTGTACTGGAAAATTACAAAATTTAATTCTATAGGGTATTACAATTTTGGGCTTGATACTCAATCTGTCTACGACTGTCAAGACTAAGTCCTTGGCTTATTCTAGTCTTCTAGTCAACACTACAATGCAGCTCCGTATTCAGTTGGATCTAACTATCCAAGTTAAAGTCCAGTGGGTACTGTGACATTTTGTGTTATATTGTTCATTACAGAGGATATGTGCGGCAAGTTTACCTTTGCTGCACCAAGCTATTCTGTTCTGGAGAGTGCTGGCACGCTGGAAGTGGATGTGTTGTTTCACCGCAAGAAAATGTGAGTGTTTATAAGTGATCTTAGAGCTCGCGAGGGCTCCTAAAAATTCAGTGTTACCGTGATTTGGTACTCAAAGTGTATCTCTGCTGTCTTAGTTGTTGTGGACATTTTTATTCCGCTGTGGTTTTCTCAGTGGATAATGTTCCCACTGTAGTGGTGGTCGTCAGCTCAGTTTTTGTAATCGATGTAGGATTCGTGCTAGTTTTGAATGGTACCTCATAAGCTTTTCAGTTATCCTTTCAGAATTGTATAATATTATGTTGTATGCTGAACCTATTTGAGTCAAATTTCTTCTGACCTATCTAACGTCTTCACGGCACTGAACAAGAAAATCTATAATGTGTGAGATGAAATTATCAATAAAAAAACAAACGAAATGTTGACTTTTGCATGTGGAAATCAATTTGTTTTAAATTTTGTTTTTCAGATCCAAGTCCACTTTAAAAGTTGCTGTGAGTAGTCTTTAAGTTCTAATTGTTGAAAAGACAAGTAATTTTCTCTAGTTTAGAATACCGTAGTTGCACTGGCTAAAAAATACTCGATTGAGACACTGTATATATGTTGCTGCTCTTGAACGATTTTTTTAATTCAAATTTTTACTTCCAATGTTTTACAGCTTGATGAACCCAGGATTAAGTAATTGTGTTCAGACCAACTAAATCCGGTTAATATACGTTTTTCACAGTTACTACCCTTATTTAATTTATAACCGACAGTCACAAAACTGTTAAAACCCAAGTTCCTGGTTATAGCATCCTTTGTTATGTGGAGAGCATTAATTATTGCTTTTGCATTTCTGCTTAATATACTGTTGAGTTCAGGTTATAACGTTACAAGTGCTTTCTAAACCCCCTCACAGAGGTGTAGAACGGAGTGTTGTAACCCTTCGGTGGTATGGGACATTTGTAAAAAACAAAATTTTTAGTCTCCTAAAACAACAGTACATTACTGTGTCCTGTGGTATGGAGTTAAGGTATGCTCGGGGTAACAATAGAAGTTATTTTACCCCCAAGTTATTTTCCTTTTCTCAGAATGGTGGAACTGCCATTGCCAACAACAACACTGACGAAAAGGAAACCACTCTAACAGAAGTTACACCTATGGACAGGGAACTGGAAGACATTATCACAGGAGTTGTCTCAGTTGATTTTGAGACACGCGAAGGAACTGCTAAGATGGACAAAGATTTCAAATTTGCTCAAGGAAAACTGGTAAGCTCCGTTTCAATTCCAGTGAAACTTATATTGTGCAATAATTTATCATATTATTTTGGAAATTAATCATTCAACCCGAATGCATTGTCAAGTTCAAATTTGAATATATCAATTTAACTGCAATCATTTTAAAATTATCTGATATCATTTTTGGCTTTAGTAATGGACTTACCCAGAGTATGAAAATGATATCTTTATACTAAACATGGAACCTGAGAGATCAGTGAAATGCCTTATTAGCTGGACACTCAGGTCTCAGTTGTGCAATGCTCCAAACTATATTTCATGAATTTAACTTCCAGAAAACAGCTGAGAAACCTGCATGTTAGGCAACCCGACGCAATGTTTTGCAGGATGATGCTTTCATTCTTATGTGCCACCTCCCCCCCAGGCTTTATATTGCCGTCATAAGCTCTGTTTGGGCATCTGGTGTAGGCTGTTGTATCTCCTAAATTCCTTGCCCGATTTTCATGAGATTCAGTAGAGTCGACGTGTTCCTTTGAAGCTAACTGCAGATGAGTTTCGGACTGAACCGATTGCTGCTGTTACCCCTTAGTAGCAGATTTGGTTTTTTAACTTTGCTTCTGTTTCTACCAAGTTCCTTGACAGCTTTTTTCAAAAAATGGCAAACAGGTTTCTACTGAAACACCAGCAGCTTTCGAATGCATTTGACGATTTTCAACCCCTGTCGGTCATCTTAATTTATTTTTAGTCTGCTTCTCTATTTGCCAAATCCCTTGAAGGCCATGATTGGGAAGTTTGGAAGATATATTCTTATTGAGGAGAGCACTTCTGACATTGATTTTTCGACAGGTATTGCTACTGTGGTGTCCCCTAGTGGCAATTTTTCTTTTTGCCTTGTTTTAGTAGTGCCTCAGTATCTACTAAGTTTGTTGATGGACCCGAGTATTGTGCTGTTTCCTTGTGGAAATTATGATTTTCTTTACATCTGCCTCAGTATTTACCAACTTCCTTCTATGGAACTTGGTGTAATAGAGCATATGTGCTCCTACACTCCTTATTCTGAAAATTGTATCTCGTATAATGGTTCCAGATTTTAGTTAATATATGTCTTATACAAGGATGGTAGTATGTTCCCATTTTTGGATGGATATAAAGTATTCTGTGCTCCTTGTGACCAATTTTTTATTACTTTTACCTGCTTCTGTGGCATTTGCTTCTATATAGTCGCCAAAGTGCTTGAAGGATCATTTTGAAAATTGACGGGTTTGTTCCTAGTGAGAAGACTGACTTTGATATTCAGATGGTTCTATCTATTGTGGCACTCTGTAGGTGCATGTATTTCATCCGCGGCTATATTTCCTTTATCCTTTGTGGGATGTCTGTGGCAAGTGTTTCCCAGGAATGTGAGAACAACTTTACTTTTGGACATATCTGTGCCCCCTAGTGGCAGTTTAATTTTTTACCACGGCCTGTTTTATTTGACAGATTTTCAGGAATTACAGAGACAACAACACCTTTTAAACTGTGGAGAGATTTGATTATTCTGTGCCACCTAGTGGCCATTTTTAGATTTGTGCATCAATTACCTAAAAAACCACTGAGTCACTGATCTGTCTTTTCAATCATGCTGTCCTTATCCATTAATTCCCATCACTTACCTATCATCCTGTCATTACCCATTATCAAATTACCTAACAAACTCTTACTAGATATAAATTTCACGATTCTCTTGTGTTTGAAGGCTGTTGTTTTTTGCCATCTTATGATGTTAGAGAGTGTGAGATTTTTTATGTAAATTTGTAATTTTACTTACAGTTAAGTAACTATGTAAGTAAAAGTATGCATAACCTTTAAAATTTCGGTGAGATTAGATGTTACTTAACTTCCATTTTCCTTCTGAATAATGTGATTTTGAAGAGATTCATTTGAGACTCATTTTAGATGTAAAATATTTTTCTTGTCACGTACACCGCTTTAAGGCAAATGTCTTGAAGAGCCGGTCAAATGCTGTTAAAAGACGTCAAGTAAATGCAACTATTTTTGTTGAATCTCGTACTCTCTTCTACTCATTAAGAGATCCTGTAGTATGTCATTTAATTGTTGTGTTTCTATGGGTGAGTTTGATGACCAGAGAGATTCCACTGTTTTAGATTTTCCACGAGGAAGAATTCTGTAAAACCATCTCCATACCCATAGTGGCTGATCACCAGTGGGAGGGAGACAATGAGTTTTACGTTATTTTGAAAAACCCACAAGGTGACTCGGGCCTTGGGGACCCCAGTGTTACACGCGTCCTGATTATTGATGATGACGGTAGGTGCAGACATGGTTTGAAAAGATCGCTTGATCGGCTTGGGTATGAGCAACTTCAAATTTAGCAAGCCAAGTGATTTTTATCAAAATAACTTTTTAGCTGCCGTAGTTGTGTTGAGCACCAATTGGTGCATTATACTGGCAGTGAGACTTGTAAAACAGATGGACAGAAATTTTATTTTTTTTTTAAGTTGCTCAGGCTTGCTGATTAAGTGACTTGTTTGTTATGAGTTTGTGTGTGTTTTCAAAGATACCACATTTGTTCATTTTAGGTATTTGCAGAGCACGAGTATAGGAAGACAATTTCGGTTCCGATTATCAACGATTTGAATTTCCATAATAATGTTGAGTTCTACGTTATATTAAAAAATCCCGATGGGGACGCGGGTATTGGCGACCCAAGCATCACCCGTTGCACAATAGTTGATGATGATGGTAAGATAGTCCCCAGTTTTGCACTCCTCTATCCAACTTTTCGCTGTTTTGCCTGTGTGTTTCACCTCTATGCCTTCCCGGGAGTTTCTCTTCACTGTTTTAAATGATTCAGCCCGTGCCTTTGCATACACTGAGCTTTAAATGCACTCTCCAGGTGTCACTCCTCAGCAATGGTCATAAGATAATCCAATGATTTGGACTTTTGTTACTAATACATAATGTCCGTTTTCTCTCCTCTATGCTTAGTTCTAAGGAGTGACCCAGGGATACCCACTGTAATTTCGCTCACACACAGTTAACCCAAGGGAGTTGACCTCAAACAATATAACTTTTACTGTTGCTGTGTTGTATCTCACATATTAAAATACAGAAAGCTGCTCATCTTATATATGTTTGTATGTGAGATTGCCAAATTCTGTTTCCATGGAGTGTCAAATGTATTTATAAGGTGTTTATTTTTGCCACATTTTACTTTGGGAAAATGAAAAATGTGGACTACGCTTAATCAAATCTAACTTGAACAGATCTCTGTAAAAATTGTATCATCAATCACATTTGACAAACTTATATACTCGTAAGACGCGTTTTGCGTGACTACCTCGGTCTTTACTGAATTCTGTCCCTTCGCACTAGTTGCTTCATCCTAATGTATGCTCCTCAAGCCAATGAGCTGCGAAAATAGTCACTGGAGAACATCTTCACTTAGTGAAGGTCACATTTTATTGAGCGATGAAACTAACAAGGTGATGTCACACTGCTGTTATTCCGTTTTGCAACATTCTTGCTGTCTCCACTGCAAGCCTATCTGACTGCCATGCATCATGGGTCCTGGGCATCTAACTGGACGCCCTAGCACTAATCTGGACACTCTGGCAAGGACGCCCAATGTATCATTTGGACGCCCACTGTCAATAGGAACCTTTCAAGTTTGGACTAGCACATTGTAATGAATATTAGGAAGCCTCTGAAGGCTCAAAGTGGGGGCTCTTTTTTCAAAGCAGGAAGAAATATACAATGTATATACAAAGTATATATATTGTTGCTTTGCTCACACTTGGTAGATAGCATTGTAAAAGTCTTGGTCTACAGTTTTTTTTTAGTAAAAGTGCTCACTAGAGAAGGCTGTTTGTAAACTTAAATGTAAAAACCATGGTCTTTGCATTTTTTAAAAAAATCTGTGTGTTTAGGGGGATTACTTGGGGTGGGGGGTTACGCGTCGGAATCATGGATGCCCTGCAATATTGGGAACCCCATTTTGGACACCCTATTTTCGAAATCCTGGATAAAGGCCTGCTGACAGCACCACAATAGCTTAGGCTTTTGCTGGTGTTAGAAGGTAGAATGCAGTTGAATTTACACAAAAATAAAATTAATGTAAGGTCTGTAACTCAGCATAGTGGAACTCGGCCAATAAAACTATCTCAACACACACAAGTGTGAGACCCTCAGCAGAGACTAGCTGTATACAACAATGTGATGATAGACAGCACACTTTTGGAGAGCTTAGTTTGATTTCAGAATGAAGCTCATCCTTAGCAATCCTTTGGCAAAGTAATTTCTGTATCCTCATTTAACACACTCCCTTCCACACAGTGCAATGTCCTACACATACCTTGCTTTCATTTCCTTTCTTTTAGTCACGCTCTCAAAACTCAAGGGTAATAATCCTTTCTGTAGTTATTGAGTACATAGTATGTGCTTTTAAGACCTAGTAGTCATTGGTATAGTCTTGGTGTTACATGTGACAGGGACGGATATGATTAGTTTAAGGATGGGGGCGTCACTAATATCTCTATGGTGCATCCTGTCATTATCATCTGTGTGAAATGATCCCTCAGAGTCAACTATGTGGAGTATCCCCCGTCGTCATCTACTCTCAACCAGGCTATTTCAGTTACTGAGTTTAGTTTAAGAATATGCAACTGCATAAGGCCAAAAAGCATAAGTGATTCTGGTATTTTTTCTTGCTCGTTAATAATTTTAAAACTAAGGAAAATGCACCTGAGGTTAAACCAAAATGACGAGGGATTTTTGTTAATTTTGCCCATTGTTTTGTACATCATGGTCTTCAAAACATGGCTTGTTCTTGCTGACTGGCTTTTGTGCATCTTTTTAAAAAAGCACAAGACCAGTAGGCTGACATTGATGGGGCAAGCATTTTTTTCTTAGTCGATGAGTACTGGTCTCAAAGTGAGTCGGATTAACGACCAGAACCAACCAATGCTTTTTTGGCCTAAAATCAGATATGGTTGTGGGTGTATTGAGTTAATCCGTCCCTGTTCACTTTGCTATATAGTTGTATCTGGGTTACCATAGTAACTTTTAGAAAGCATTGCTATTCAATTCTAGATGTATATAGCTGAAACTCGCTAAGCATTGATGTGTAGAGTTTGATTAGAATACATTTTAGCACTTGCTTGTTAGATTTTATTGAATGATGTGTTGTGATGAAGGCGTAATTAGTTATTTTAACTAAAATGTTATTGGTTTGATGTGTAGATGACACCAGCTTGCAAGTTTTAGTAAAATGGACAAGACATAGATCTGTCATTATCTTGCAAAAATTGCTACATGTAAACAACGCACTTACTGTGCATTTTTAATTATAATTAATGTTTTAGTCTCATTTTCTTAAATAACACCAGTGGGATCATATGTTAGATTCTGTTGACTCTAAACTGATTCTGCATTTCAATACATTTTTCAGATACACTTTTATGCGCCTACGATATATGGCGTCATCCCCATCCATCCGTCCATAAGGCGTCCACTTCTGTATCTTCAATACCCCTTCATGGATTTTGTGAAATTTTGCAGACATGCTTGTGTCATGAATGAGACAACACAAATGAATTGTTTTGACAGATCTGACCACCGCTGTTCCTCCTAATGGCCATTTCATTTTTTTATGTTTGTCTCAGTCTGTAAATTAAAGATCTTTCCTTGACGAATTTCCATCTGTGACGGATTCAACATAGCACCACTTAGTGGCCATTTTACTGTGGCACCCCGTAGTGGCTGTTTTTGCTAAGACCCCTGCAAGATATTTGTTAAATTTGGCAAGTGTATTTCTATGAACGGGACAATGGATAACGGCAACTTTCGGACATAATTGCAGCAACAGTTGTACTTCATCCCTGGTGGTAATTTTAGTTTTTCACTGTCTTTTGTATATTCAAAATTCCTTGATTAATTTTCATGAAATTTGGCAATAAGTTTACTTTTTTGGATGAATTTGCGCAAATAGTGTGCCACCTACTAGCCATTTTTATTATTTTTTTCAAATTTCATTTTGGTGTCTGCCTTCTATCTCCAAACCACTAAGAATTGATAATGAAAATTTATTTGGTAATTGTGTTTCTTCTGGAAAGTTCCTGGCAAAACATGATGTTTGGACAGACTTACTGATGTGGTGCCCTCTATTGACAATTTTGTTGTTTTTGCCTCAGTGGTTCCATATCTACCATGTACCTCAATAGATAGTCTTGAAATTTATACGTGGTTTTATTGAGGAGAATATAAGTGATGCGAATTTTGTGTCAAATTTAACTACTGTGGAATCTCCTACAGGCAATGTTTGTCTTTGCGTTTGCCTGAATATCAAGTTCTATGATGCATGTTCATGAAATTTGGCTAATAAGTTACTATCATGAACACATCACAAACCCTGTTGCAGACGGATTTGACCTACATTGCCCCCCTACCGGCCTTTTTATTGTTTTTTGTCTGTTCTTTGTTGTCCTCCCCATAATCTTCCAAACTTTGTGGAGAATCGTGATGAAAATTGACAAGTGTGTTCCTATTAAGGAAAGCATTGCTGACTTCTTTTGCACCCTATAGGGGTTATTGTTTTAAACTTACTAGCATTGTTCCTTCCGGTGGGAATGTTTAAAATAGTAACTATCCCTTGTATCTGCTCTGTGTGCGATGCAAGCAGTGGGTACTTATTAATTTTTGCTTTGTTTACATTCAAAAAGATTTTAAAAGCCAGTGCAGGTACAAACATTAAAAACTGATGAAAACTGTGCTGGTTTACTTGTAGTGAATGCTCTACTAATCACCCTGAGTATGACAAAGATGGCACATTGATCACTTGTGAAATTATTGGGTACATCTAAGCTTTTTGACGTGGACTTTTACCTTGTCCTACAGTCTGTCACAGCCGTTGAGAAAGAGCAAGGCTTATATGTTTGGAAGATTTACTAAGAGATTTATTCTGCTTCTTCCGTACTTGGTAATGGGGTAGCCTTTATACAGACATATAGTTTTCATAAATTCAATCACTAACAAGCCTTTTGGACCTTCTTTTGCAACACAAATTTGCACTTCTTTCACTGCGACAATGTCCATAGTTTTAATTTCCTGTGATTGTGTTTTTCCTGTCAATGAAATGCAAGCACTCAGATGACCTTTTAACTTTTTCGCGTACATGCATGTTGACCTTTGATCTGCGAACCTCACAGTAATGACACCGCAACTGCATGTGAGTGCTGGATCAATTCACATAGAATGTAGCTATCCACTTTTTTGATGAGTATTTAGTTCACGGAATGATTCCATATTCACAAGTAATGTGCATAAACCATAACCCTGAAACATTTCAATACTAATTTAGTTTCCTTTGTTTTATTTCATCAACTTAATGCATTCCTATGTGTTTTTAAACTCTTTTTCAGAACCTGGGGAGTTCACTTTTGAAAAATCTCATTTGTACGCTGACCCCAGCAATGGGGTCGCTACGGCAACTGTGATGCGGCAGAAAGGCTGTGATGGGACTGTTACTATAGAGTTCTCAACAATGTAAGTTTCTTCAAACACTTTTCAGATTGTTTAGGATAATTTGAATATGATGAAATTTTTAAGATATGGAGTAATCATTTTGAAGTAGAACAAAATGACATATTTCCTTTCAAGATCAGTCAGTGTGAAATAATTGCCTCTATTGGTGGAGAACTTTTAACTTATAACTGGCAATTTACATTGTGCTATCATTATACAAAAATCTGAGGTATCCTGTTGGGGCTGAAAGGAAAACATCTTGGTAATCTTCTATTTTTGTGGTTACGTGTTATTACTTCAGTGTTGAAAATCCTTTATTCACTCACTTTAGAAATTTGTTCACAATTTTTGATTATTAGAATTTAAGGAAAATATGCCTTGTAGTTAAATGAAAACCAGTGGCTCGGTTGTATATTTTTCGCTAATTGTGTTTCCACCAACAGTGATGGTCTGGCTAAAGGGGGTCCATCACAGAAACCCAAAAGGCACAACAAAAACAAACAAGTTTATACTATTTTGCACATGCGGCCGATCACTAAATGAGCTACACAGACACGAAACGTTCTGTGTTGGTACCAGCAGTGTCCGGTTTCATGAAACAGTCCCAAATAATGACTCACCTACGTTCCCTAAATCTTTTGCGAATTTGTTTAGATCTTTACTCACAGTCATTTTATCTTTATTATGAGCTCTTGTTTGAAAAATGACATTTTCTAATGATTTAACTAAAATTGAGCCTTTAATTCAGTCAAAATAATTAGGGACTGAGTAGTTGAATTAGGGGCGTTTCATGAAAAGATCCCTACTTGTTTTCAATAATAATGAGAATCCAATGTTGAGATTACTCTCGATTTGTATCAAAGCCAAAGGCTGGCTTAGTGATGATAATAAAAACAGCATTAGAAAGGATAATCAGTGTTTTCATAAGTCCGCAAATACGCAGTAGATTTAGGGAACTTAGTTGAGTCCCTATTTGGGACTGTTTCATTCAACCGGGCACAGAAACCCACAAAAATCTCATGTTCAGTGGCGGATTTAAGGGGCCATGCCCCCCCCCC
>NMRA01001540.1:2358-14945 GCA_002633005.1 Phoronis australis
TCGGTAAATAAAACAACAAGAATGGATCAACTGAAATTTCAGTTGATCCATTCTTGTTGTTTTATTTACCGATTTATATTCTTCATTTCATGAAACAATAGTATCCTTGGGAGGATCTGGATCGCCTTATTTAGTTTCAGATATATTTTCTACGCTGATTATACTTGACGTGCACACAGTTTTCCAGATAGTCAGTAGGTGGCGCTTGACTCCAATTTTAAATATTCATGGTTTTAATGAGACATAGCATCTTTAAACCTAGCACTTCTCTGTATCACTGAGTCCACTGAAAATTAATGCCAAATACTTAGCCGTGGTTATCTCGTCAGTCACTGCTTGTAACCTTTGGTAATTTTTTGTCAAGCCCAACTGGGTCAAACGTGTGCGCGTAGTAGTGGTAAGTATAGTGCGGAATGCTGACCAGCAAACTGGCAGCACAGTGTAAATAGACCTTAATGCTTGAATGTGTTTCTGTTCCGTGTGTTAACTTTTTAGACTCTTCATAGAAAAGAATCAAATCTGCACGCTAGCCGTCTTCATTACTTGCAGTGTATTATGTTGTGTTGGTCTGCATGGTTTGATTTCCATGTCCACGAACCACGCTCGTAATTACACTCATTTACACATATTTATGATTGATTATTACATTGAAATGTATTTACACCTTAGTTGATTGTGTGGTCTTTGGTTGTTTTCTTAAAACTGTGGAAGTGTTGTTACATTTTGCGTGAATCAAATGTTTACAAAGTAGTAGTTTTACTGCATTGTCTTCGTTTTGCTCCTTTTGATAGAAACGTGGAGTAACAATTACTCTAATGGAGGCGCATTAGTTCAGGTAGTATTTCTCTTTTTGTACTGCACTTAGGATGTGTGTCGGAGTAAAAACTTCTCAAACTCAATGTTATTTACACCCAGCTCTTTGTAAAGAAATCAAACATATCCACGCTTTCATTCTTGTAACATTTCTGTGGTAAGTCCGACTTTTGATAATAATTAATAATGCTTATTAATCATCCAAACCACTGTGCAATTTGCAATTTACAACAGGTTAAGTGATTCTGCACACGGGACATGGTGTGGTGGTGTTGTCATGACAACACGCTGAAATGTGCTCCTTTGGGGGCGTAGCTATACATTACAGACTCATCACCACTCTGGTTGAAACAATTGTGTAATGATTACATAATGGTCATTGCCAGATGATGTTTGTTTTGGCCACATATTGTACATCCAGTAGCATGAGCTTTGGAAACTTTATTACTAAACGTAAACTGTTTTATTTTTTCAGCCGGAGCAAAGTGCAATAGACATGACTGAAGATGAGGTATGAGATTTTAGTTCTGTAAAACTGGTTCCCATGACATATAAAGGGCCTTTCCTATTACGGAATAAATTTAGAATAATGAACTTATATTCTTTCGCAACCATGAGAATTTTAGGTCCAATGTGAAAGATGAGTTAGACCGGCCTGAATTTAGGATGGTACTAAAGTTAGAATGCTCAAAAAGATTGGATTAGCAAGGGAACTTGTTAATAAGTTATTTTGATTACGTAAGTGCAGTTCAAATGATTTAGACTGGTTCATTTTCTTGACTGTCTGAAGTTGCTTTGTCCAAGCAGAAAGCATTCCTTAGAAACTTGTTAGAAAAGTTGGACTTTAGATTCTGGAGAACTTAAACTTTTATTTTGTTCTTTAAACATAACTAACGCAAACTCTGGGCCTAGTACAGGAGAGGAATGGCCTCATTACAATGTCAAGTAGCTTCCATTAGAACAAGTAATAAAAGTGCCCATCCATCAAACCGTTATGCTTTCAGCATTCGTAGCTGAGAAAAATAGAAATAACGCAATACCCAGACTTATCATAGTTGAGAATTCAAACCATGCTCTGCCATCTTGTGACTCCGTGCTACAAGTTCTTTCCTGTTGTTATGTCACACACAGTAGAAAGTGCCATACTGGGAGAGTTGGAGTCCTTCATTTCGGTTAACGTAAGACTGTAGAGTGTGGTTTAAAACACAGAAATGAATAAGTATGGTGTTCTTGAATGATTTCTGCTCGACTCAAACTCACCAGAGACTAGAAAGTATTTGTGTGCTGGTAATAGTCGTCACTGTATTATCTTTACGTTGGTATTTTTATGTGCACTCTGTAACATCCAGCAATCACAATTTTTGACGTTTTTGTTTTCAGCTAGAGCAGTGGGAAAGTGAACAGTTGACAATGAGAATAAATTTTGATGGTTGCCAGATTGACCCTGCACCATTCCAACTGGTTGAGAGGACATCTTTACATAAGGTATGGGACAAATACACTGTTCTGGTTTTATGAAAAAGCATGTTGGACAACCGATTCAGATGGCAGATAAGCCGGTTAAATCAAACGTTCACATGGTGTATCTGCCACCTGATAATGCGACATGTGAACACAGTCTGAGTGTATAAATGTTCTGTTTAAAGTCGTATAATTGTGTTTTTCAACTGTTTATTGTGTTCACACAATGTATAGGTGACAGTGTGATCTCATGTTGTCAATATTTACCTCTTATGGCAATCAAAAAAGACATTTACGGTTCAGATAACTGTTGAGGATCTCTCTTCTCTTTATCTCCCCTGTTAATTCTTCAGGTGTGTCTTACCTCACGGACAGAATATTTAATATGTCAGCCATTCGAAATTTACGAATATTTTGTTCTGTTCTTTTGAAGTTTATCCACTTTGAAATTAAAAGTATATTGTTGAATACATGACAGGAACTATTAGTGGTGTGTATTTTCTTGTGACATCTTTGAATTAACTCTTGTTCGATATGAAAAATGAAGGAAGCATGATTTTTTACCGACACTGGAAAGTTTGGTAATTTTGCTCTTTCTACTGAGGAATTGCAAATTTCTGAAATGTCAGGAAAAAAGTTAAAGTAAGTCTCCAGAAGTTGGACGACTAGATTTATGTATTTCTTACCAATTATGTCACGTGGACAAATTATAAATAAATTATGTGCTTCGTCTAATTGTTTCACACGCTGGAGACAAACTTCGACTGAACGCTGTCAGACTCTGACAATCTTGAGTAAACATCTTGATATGGAATGATATGGCAGCTTAGTCAAACTTGTGACAATGAAATAGCATTTTGTCAAATTTTATAGGTAAAAGTTTAATATGACATTATTGTGCCTAAACACTTGTTTAATATGTAATGTTCTTGCTCAGCAACTTGTCGCGATTTCAACATCATGGACGGAGATACATCTGTCGAGATTTTGTCAAGATTTAGCAAAAGGTGAAGCAGATTCTAATCGAAAATTGATGGATCTTAAGTCACTGTTTTGTGCGCCAAAATTTTGTTTATTTTCACCATTGTCCTATTTATTTTGAAAACTACCAGTAGTTGCAGTCCTTTTACTCTACTGTAGGTGCACTCATTGTTCTCTCTGCTTGGTCTCAGTCATGCGTACGTTACCAACGTTGGCCGGCTAATGGGGGTAGTGGCCCTCAAGGAGGTAAATCTATGAGTTTTGTTACCTTTCATGTGTTATACTGTTTTTGTATCAAAAGCTTCAACATTAAAATATCCTGCTTAAAATGTCGTTTAGCTGTAGTGTCAGACCTAATGTGGTCTGGAAATACTTTTTTGTAAATGATTGTTTATCTCAATTACTGGTTCAAAACTTCATCTTCGTAATGGGAAATGAGAAACAAGAATTTTATTGGGCGTATTTACTCTGCCAGAACGAAGGACATTGATTGTGTGGTGATGTGATATTTTTTTAGTTTTTTTTCAGAAAAATTTGACCCGATATCAGTGGTGTGGCAATGCCTTTTCTTTTACTCAACTAAAACCGGAAATAGTATTGCTGTGACATGATTGGCTGTACTGGTGTTGACCTGGGGGGTCTCTCGCTGCCCCCACCAAATGAAACCTTGGTCCACCATAGATTCATACTCATTTATCCAAGTCATTATAGCAGAGTTGACAATCCTTTACATTAAAAATGTAGTTAAACGTTTTTGTGAAGATTTCGAAAAACAGATTTTGGCAACAAATGATGCAGACGTGTGCTTTCTCTCTTTGCCACTTCTTAAATGAGTTGGGCTCAGACCAGAACCAAATATGTTTATGCCTTACTCTAGACTTATATTTAAGAATTTGTTCATTTCTTGTTAAAAAGATTAAAACAACTGGTGCGAGGTGAACAAGGTGTTTGCAAAACATGTATACGAAACAAAAGTCTTCGTTTGAAATGGATGTGATTTCTTGCCATTGCTGGTGATCTGGGTTGTTATATTGAAAAAGACAAATGAAGTGAGAATATCTTGTAACAGTGCCATCTGTTGAGCAAAGTTCTGAGTAGAGTGGTTGGGTACCAGCCTGTAAGTTCTTTTGAGATGATCACTTGTTTGTTAACATGCCTGTGAGGGGTCTGTTACCTGTTCCAGGTCCGTGTAGCACTCCAGAAATCAGGCGTAAGCATTGGCCAGTCTGAAGAGGGCGGAAATGAACAATATTTTGAAACAGAGCTTGTCCCAGAGCAGCCGGACTTGTTTAGTTTACGGCGAATCATCTCACAGGTAGACAAGCCGAGTGAATCTGAGCAAAACGTTGAGGAGACCAATGTGTGACTGAATATCGGACACAGTTATTGAATATTCTTAGTCAAACAAGAAATTCAAGAAATCTATGCAAGTATGTGTGAGTGAATATGGACGCAGAACATTTGTGAAATGGCATATAGATGTCTTCCAGTTTCTGTCAAGTGCTGTTGGTCAGGTAATTGTCATTTCAGTAATTGTTGGCCTGGTTGTTTATGGAACGCCAACGTGCTCTTTTCAGAATGCCTGCATTGCACTTGTTCATGCGAGTGCCTTGATATCATGGCTGTAGAATGCTCTTGTGAATTTTGTAAGTCACAGGAAGTCAGACAGATGCTCAGATTGTATTACTATGACAGATTGCTTAGAAAACCGATGTTGGAGAATCGACAGCAAGTGCCTGAACAAACATCCACAGTGCTACGACGTCTATTGCAAGACACAATGCAATGAATGCATTCTCAATAAAAAAACATGGTGGTGTTCCATTGTTGTACAGCGGCTCCTTCTCAAGGAACTGGTGCGTACATGTTGTACATCTTGTTACAGCCTTTACAAATCAATAAGAACAAAATGTTGGTTAGAGAACTAACATTCAGTTTGTGACCAATTCATTAGTGAGGTTACACTGTAGGTAAGACCCAATCTCACTAACTTCTCAGTAGTACGATTCATTTTCTAAGAAAAATAAGTGAGAACTGACTAAGCGTTGTACAATCTTAATAAGAACTTTTGTGAAAAGTGGTGCATTCGAGGCACATTTTTCACGGGTGAGAAACAACATGACCGCCGATCCTCTAAATCGGACTGACTCACCCGAAACAGGACCTCCGGGGATCAAATGGGACTGCCACACCAGAAAATGGGACTGACGCACCTAAAAACATGACCACCCCACCACAAAACAGGACCGTCGTGGACTGAACATGACCACCGGACAAAATGTAGTCATCAAGGCCTTTGTATGATACTGTGGGTTATGACGTAACCGGTCAGCTAGCAGTGTAAAGACTCGCCAAAATAAAGCTATTGAGCTCCGTTACTGGTATTAAAATACAAAAAACTTGTGACGAAATGAAACCAGTTCCGATACTTTGTTATGCCATGTACGCAACCTCCTAGAAGAGAAGAAGAGCTAACTGAAGAATCGGTGAAAAAAGGAACTGGTCAATGTAAGCTAACCTAAATTGTATGATCTGTGTAGGCCTACCGGTAATTAATCTTAGCTTGTTTGTCATTGCGGTTTCAATCCCCTGCGGTTATGTTCAATCCCCAGCGGTTATGTTCAATTCCCGGCGGTCCTGTTTTCTGGTGGGGCGGTCATGTTTTAGGTGCGTCAGTCCCATTTTCTGTTGCGGCAGTCCCATTTGATTCCCGGAGGTCCTGTTTCGGGTGAGTCAGTCCGATTTAAGAGGACCGGCGGTCATGTTGTTTCTCACCCGTGTTGTTGGCAAAGTTTCTCCCCATTCCGTCTGTTAACAGCTCGTTTCGTGAGATGTTACGACAGGTTCAAACCTTTTGAGAACTGCGCTGGTATAGCAGGACCTTAAATTAAAACCTCAATCATTCATTAATGTATAGTGTTTGCTCTGCTGCTGATTTTACAGTGGTATTTAAGTATTACGGTTCAAATACTTCAGTTAGGGACATAATATGGCAGACAAGTGAAATTTCATTTACAGTGTTAGTGTCAAATTTTTCAACAAAGATAACTTTTCAAGAAAATTTACTTTGATTTTAGCATAGTTTGTATGGTGTAGTTACATTACCAAACAATATTTGATAAAATTTTGAGCATTTGCAACAATGTGGTAAGCTTCTGAAAAATAGAAATATGGCAATTTTAGGGTTTTTGTCTCAAATTGAAGTATTTTTGCCGTAATATTTTATTCAAAATTGTGTGGCATTGTATTGTTATCAGTGGTCAGGAAAGTGGAAGATACTCAAATAATCAAAGATCAGGATGTTTGAAGTGAGATGTTAGTGAAATATTCCTTAAGAAAGTTTCGCAGAATGCTCTGAGTTTTTTTACTGTTTATACAGATATCAGACTGATTCAAGGCATTGAATGTTGCGATCTCTGTGGAAGATTTTGGGTGATTTGGAATATAGTAAAGTCTCGCCAAATTCGATAAATGATAAT
This sequence comes from Phoronis australis, assembly GCA_002633005.1. Lineage (NCBI taxonomy): Eukaryota > Metazoa > Phoronida > Phoronidae > Phoronis > Phoronis australis. The sequence goes on from NMRA01001540.1 coordinate 9,093, forward strand.
TGCCAAAATTGCACTTTTTTCATTTTCAAGGTTTTTTACTATCGGTTCGAATGTCCACATTTTTACAGTATTGTCTTTTGGTAGCTATTTGAATATGACAGCGCACATTGGCTCTATCCATCATTTATGCAAACAATGGGAAAATAAAATGACATCTTAATGCAGTATTGTGTGCTAAATTGGTGAGATTTTACTGTACAAACAATATGAGGGAAACGATGATGTTTTGTTTTTTTGTGATCCTGTTCGGTAGAAAATAATGTTATAGATAATAATGTAGTAACTGGTATGAATTAATCGGCCAAAAGAAAGTGGCATAATTGGGTCTGGTCTGCACCCAGTTCATTTTGAAACCTGCACCTCACAGTTTAATTTAAATAATAAATGCCCTCTGTCTTCAGTCGAAGTGATTGCAAAAGCTACATGAATGTAATGAAAGCAATATTTTTGTTGAACAAGTTACCTTGGCAACTCAGCGACAGCCACCTCTTTCATGACCTCATTTTGACTCAGTTTTTGAGCAGTGGCAGTCACTTTTCAAACAAGTTTCTCTTGAAAATTATACAAATTGAATAATTTACCACGTCACTGCATCGGCTTTCAAAAAGTTTGCAGCCCAGAACTAATTATGCTATTTTCTTTGGCCTTGCTGTCTGTTGCCATGTGCCTGTTTCTTGCATTTTGTGTTGCAGGGAGTTCTAGTAAACATTTGTACAGACTCTGTCAGCTTCAAAGCATTGAAATAATCTTCAGGAGCAATCAGAGAATGGCGCGATATTAACAGTGCTATAAACTTTCATTTTTCTGTCTAAATCAGTCCAGAGTGTGGAAGTAAAGCCAACAAATAAGCTTTTCGTATCCATCCCAGTACAACTGTACATCTAATTGCCTGATTGCATTGCAATTGACAAATCAGCTTCATTTTGAAGAGCCTGTTTTACAAATTCGTGATCTGTAATATCCTTGAGTGCTTGTCCAAGCATTGGAAATTTTTTAAGAGGCAGCTAGCTTTCAGAGGACTCTATTGGTATAAACTAGGTATTTAAACCATGCGAATTTGACTCTATAAACAATGTAACATTATAATTAAACAGACTCTGCTTGTCTTACGTGCTCAAACTCTTGACCAATTCAGATGACAAACTTCTGTGATACCTGTGCAGAATTAGAAGTCTTATAATTGTCTTGGTGCTAGGAAGTGAAGCAATTCAATTTAAAATGTAGCTAATATCTCTAGTTATTAAATTGTGTCAGTCGCAATAGTGCAATTCCATCAGATTGTATTCCATTACCTCCTCACTTAAATCGTGTAAATTGCATTATTCGATAGTTTTGAGCTCTCTAAATGAGTTCTTTAAAATGAGCTCAACCGAAACGAGCACTCATGTTAGATCAATAAATGATAGTTTCATGTCCAAGACCAACAATCATAACACATATTTACTATGAGCCGTCATATGCCGTGTGACTAATCACCAAGGGACTTAGTCGTAAGGGGAGATAAACCTGCGTTCCATCTCAAAAACAACTTTTGATTTAGACCACTGATGTTAATGTTCCATATGTAAATTGGACGTGGATTGAGGGGCCTGTTTCTTAAAGAGGGACTGAAGACTGAAATAAAAAATTTGGTCTTGCACTCCACACAACTACTTGTGGAAAATAATTAAATCTCATTTGAGTAAAAGTGCACAATCTCTGAGAATATACACATAACTGCTAGTTAAGGTAATTTATAAAGGACCAAATTTCTGTCTTGAGTCACTTTTCATGAACTGTCCCCAGGGGTTGAAGGTCATTGAGACCGGGTTCTACGAGTTGGCTTCTCACGGCGTGTTGTTTTAGTCGTTGATCATCGTCTCGAGTAATAAGGAACTGCAAGCTCTTTGCAAGACCAGAAATCACTTCTCATCTGGTCAGAGAGCAGGCTCAGAACAAATTTATAGTCTCAGTGGGTGGTCTGAAGCAAAAACTCAATTGTTGGGCAGAATGCAGCTTTGTATCCTCTTAAGTGGTTAGTTAGAAAATTGTTTATTTGTATTCTTTTATTGACCCATATTTATGAGCTTGTGCTGTTAATCTATGTCAACTTGGCTTTTTATTAAGTATTAACTTATTTTTCTGAGGTGTAATCAAGATACCTATGCAATATAGGTGGAATTTTGTTATGACAGTCATGTGCAACACCTGATTATTCCAGTTTTCATCAATATATTTTTATATTATATTATATTTGAAAGAACTTGGGTAGTTTTTCTGTATGTTCGTCACACACATCAACATATTGTGCAAAGTCCTTAGAATTAAGGGCCTTAGTCCCTGAACTTTAAGGGTTGTTGGTTAAAAAGTTCTCAGGAAGTTTCTGCTTGAAATAGGCGACTCGCTTACCCAGATTTGGTCCCCAGGTCGCGTCTCGTGGAGATGGAGTATTAGTGGCAATCAGGGATATGACTAATCCAAGTGTTTCATAATGACAAGCAATCAGTCCATTGGAAATTTAAAGAAAGATCTACGAGTAAATGTGCGACACTGATGTGTAATGCTCCCTTACTTTGTGGGTACTCCAATGGGGCTCTTTATAAATTGCCACTTAATATCTGCACGTTACAGCAGTATTCTGCTACCCTCTGTAAATGCATTACTTAAGTGGTAATGTGGGGTTAGTTATACATATGGTGCAGTAATAAGCTGGAAAAATTGTAATGAATCATGTTTTTATTTGACGCTTTCTATAAATCTTGAGTGTGTGAAGAGATCTTGTATGGAATTCATCGATTAAGTCCGTTTTGTGGATTTAGCAACAGCAAGCCAGACATTTTTGAAGAGAGAACCATGTATTTTTCATTATCAGCCAACCATAATTTTTGGACATCATTTCCCAACCAATAGGTTACTTTGTTCAGTTAACCAATGAGAAACCATGTTACACCATCTTTTCACAGTAGAACCTCCTGTATCACTGGGAAAGAGTATTATTGGCCAGTTTAGAGAAAGTGTGGCCTGTGACCCCATTGAGGTTGGTGGTTGCCCTCTATACATTATACTATTTTTGATCACCAACAGTTAAACCAATTGCCCTTTTTAATCAAAATCCAATTTTAATTAAACTTAAAATTTATCATTTCATTCACTACACTTGTGTATTTCTCTGTACGAAATTATTGGAGATTTATTAATTTTATCTCTATACAACAAAAATATTAACCTTGAGCCTACGTTTGAGCAGTTATCTTGTTATACACTTTTTGCCGTCAGTAGTTAATATTGTTTTTCAACAAGTCATTGCAATTTTTAATTGAGGTTGTCGCATTACTTTACAACTACATTTAAGCTAACAATAATATTTCTCTTAGTTGTAAAATGACTGCACAAAAATTGTCACAATCCTGAAGATGGTGTTCCACATTCTCCAAACCATAAGAGGTTTCGCCTGACCAAATTTGCTTTGTGATACACCATCATGGATGGATTATGTTTTTGTTTTCAAAACTGTAACAGAGCCTCCAGTCGAAAATAAGATACACCATCATTTCGTAACATTTTTATTGGGACACGGAAGACGAGTACACAAGTGATCTATTGGCTAAGAGAAAATGAATCGCTTAAACTTGGCTAACACGACTTGATGGCTATGTGCTTACTTCCACTGTCACTTCATCTCGAAAAATGAGTCGTTAATTTTCATAATATTTATAAATAGTTTTCCACGAGTGCCTCCAAATACCATTTTACTATCTCAAATTTTCAGTTGTGCTAGGTAAACTATTAATCATATCGCGAGTACCTGTCTAGAAAATGTCTGAGGTGATTTCACAATGTTACGAAGGGCACATTTATGTTTAAACAAGATTTTAGAGATTGAAACGAAAAGAAATTTAAATATTGACAACATATACACCTAGTTTCGTTTTTAGACAATTCGTTAAATCTAGACAACTGTCTACTATAATTCAATATATCTCAGCTGATATATAATCTAAAGCACGATTAAACAGTCTCAGTGAAACAGATTACAAAGGCTACCTATGTACAACTTTCAGTGATTTTGCTCATCTGGTTCACCCGCTGATGCATGACATCTGTTGGGACGTTTTCGAACTACGAACACTCAGAACACGACTGGAATGTAATCATTATATACACCGTAGTTGACGTTAACGAAACAAACACATCTATGTTTCACATGTAACTGGTGTACAATAGTGTCCGCTCTGTTTGTTGATAAAATATTCATTAAATACTCTTTCCTAACGCAAGCTACCTTCTAAAAGCAATCCAAACAAAAGAGATGGACTTACAGGACAAAATACAAAAAGTGTTCTCTTAAGACCACCACCCTTCTGTACACGTAAATACTGCAATAGCAATCCTTATACACATTGCGCTAACATATCATTTACAGCTCGTCAACTTTCCAAAATTGCACCATAGGTGCACTGTCTTATCAAAATGTACCTCGTAATCATTTTAAAAAACTGAATTAAGAATCGCAGAGAAAATGCATTGAAATTTAAAACGACAGCGTTGAGTCGTCCCACTCGAGTTCTCTGTCTTTAATTTTTTCCGACTCGTCCTCCGAGCTCTCTATGTCGTCACGTGCCAGACTATTTCCCTCATCATCGTCACTGTCACTGTCATCATTGTGCAGTTGATCAACTTCAAACTCTTGCTGCAACTCCTGAACAACAAATAAGACACGACTGTAATGAACAGCCCTTAAACACGGTGGCAACGCGAATACATCAGCCATGACAAAACTGAGAGTTCTGTTACAGAAAGAAAAAAAAATAAAGAAGATACCAGACAAAATGTGGTGACAGTTTTCAATTACATAAGGTTAAGAGACTGCATCAGACACTGTGAGAGCGCAGTGAAGTGCCCTACTTACAGTAGTCGCCCCAGTTTTACCCTTGACCCCAACTTACGTTCTCAAGAGGGTTGACCGTGATGTTGAGTGTCGAGTTATCCCAGTTGTCATCCCATTCCATCTCCTGCTGCTCCTCCACAGTCACCACCTGAGTGCGCTGGTGAGCTGCACGAATCCTCACCACGCCGAGAACGATCATGAAGGCCAGGAAACCGACACAGACAACAATGATGGTGATGATACCAGCGCCTGTTGAGGGTGAGAGGTCAACAATATAAGAATTTGAATAAGATCATTATTTGAGGTGTAGCAATTCTACGACCAATAGGACTGGCCATGCAAGTACATTGACAAGCAGTTTTAAACAAGGATCAACAATTACTACAAGTCTACAAAGCTATGGAGGAATACCAATTCATAACTGTTTGCTACAAAAAGAAAAAGGAAACTGGTATGACTTCCAGTCCCAAGTGTACACCATCTACCCCATACATTCCAAAATAAGAGTGACGTACTTGTTCCAGCAACCTTGCCCTCCTGTCCTTCTTTCCCTTCCTCCTCCAGGTGGAGCTCGTGTGGGTTGATTGGCAGGATCTTGTTGACGACCACCTCCTGTTTGTGATCCTGAACGTGAGCCACGTGCACCACAGGCTTGGCTGATGGCTTGCGAACCAGCACATCCAACTGGACGCGGAACTCGTTGCTGACAAACCGTCCATTCTGGTCAGAGCACTGCAGCCGGAACCGACGGCCAACAAAGTCCTTCGGACGGTCGGTGTAATAACCGAGGTTACGGATAAACTTTTCAAAACCGTGCACCTTGTCGATACCTGCAAGGCAACACAGAACAGGAGTAGAGAATCCCATAGCGGGACAACAATACCTTAATTATTCATGTAACTGCAACTACAGGAATTTCAATCTCGTCAGAAGTAACTTAAAAGCATTTTCCATTAAAACTTCCAATTTTACTTCTTGAGTGAGTA
>NMRA01001541.1:0-14893 GCA_002633005.1 Phoronis australis
AGCTATGATGTTGCACAACTTACAGAGTTGTGATCTTTGCCTTTGAGGCTCCTTAGAACAATTAAATTGTAGGAATCATGAAAATTTACAATAACTGACTACAAATTGAAACATGTATCATGGCAATACACAATCACAATATGAATCTTGGTAAGGCACTATACTGACTGTAAATTGAGGTAGGAATCTTGGATATACATTACGCTGACTACAAATTAAAGCATGCCTCTTGCTAATGTGTTATCACTTACTACAAATTAAAGAATTTGCTAAACATCAAAATCACAGTGCTATGGCATTTGGTTTTTAAGGTTATCTCCAACTTTATTTAGTGGTCTCTATTCTAACTCGTACATCAAAAAAATAGTTTGTCAACTAGTAAAAGTATATATTTTCTGAAAGACAAAAATTAAGGATCATGAAAGGTACCTTTGTAAAAAACGAAAATATCAAAGTCTTCGGTTGATTATTCCGTAAAAACTTGTTTTCGGTACACGTAACCTATACAAGCCTCAAATATGTTCGCTATTTCAACATTCACTTGCAATGTCAACTGATTTTGCTGTGCGTAATTAACATAATTATCATTAAAATGTACCATTCCCAGCTAACTCTTACTGTTTGCGACCTATTTGACCTACTTTTATATAAATAGGTCATAGTTCATTGTCATACACATAGCCTGTACACGTCACGTGCTGGGACACTGACACGAAACCAAGTAAGAAATGGATAACAAAAATCGAATCAGTGGTTAAAGCATGTCGTCAGCATGAGATCAAAACATTGAAATGTCAATTTATTAATTTAATGAAGGAATTAGGGTGAGGATTTATCTCTTTTCACAACTTGCTGTATTCATGACCACAGAGGCCTGAAGTGACCATAGCATTCATTCTCAACGCCAACGGTCGTATGCATGTAGACCCATAACTCCCTTAGTAGTTTTGTCTTAGTTTTCCCCGGCACCATCCCACCGTAAGTACACCTGGGTGACTCAATGTTATGGCGATTTGTAAATGAAAGGATTGAGGGTATACGAAGCTGTTCTGTACTTGGCGGGAGATTTGATTTGATTGAAAGCCTTTTAATCTTTGACCTTGGATAAATAGTAAACAAATCTCCACGCAGCTGTGCAGTTCCAAGGTGGTTCTGTTACATCTTTTTTCTCGCTACGCAGTATATATTTTGTATTTGAAGTTCCCCGAGAATGAAGATAAGGTATTTTAGTAGGCACGTGAAATATTGTAAAAACAGTAATTTTTTGTGAAAAAGGTTTGAGATAACCTTAAATGGAGTTCACTCTTATATTTGCCAGACTATACTCTGTCCAGACTTGACATGCTCATATACTAATTAAATCAAACAAAATTGCGTTTCTTATTTCATTTTTTCTAATCATCATTTTTGAATTAATTTATTTACTATTTATTTATGTATATGTTTACTTATTTATTATTTTTGTATGTTTGCGTATATTTTTATTTACCTGTTTACTTACTTATATACTTGTTTACTGCTGATTGTCTTATGTTTTCATTTTGTTTCTCTATTTTTACGGTCCATACTTGAGATAAATCTTTGACCTTTTATGTTATCCTTGTCTTGCACTTGTACTTTTATCTTGTGTTTTATGTTTCTCTTTTATTTCTCAGTTCTTGTATGATTCTAATAACTTAATTATAATTATTATTATTATTTTATTTGCATTGTAAAGTTAGAAAGCACAGTTTGAATTACATTATAGCCAGTTCAGATCTCAGAACAAATAACGCTACCTAGTGAGCATTAAGTGTAGTATATTAGAATAAAACAATGAAGCACTCATTGACCTCAAGCAACTAAAACAGAGAAATGACAAAAATGTGAAAAGTAGAGATATTTATTTACAGGTAATTAGAGATATTTATTTACAGATAATCAGAGATATTTATTTACAGTAGTCTGTTGGTGTTCACCACTGGTCTGACTAGATGTGATAAACTTGGAGTATTTTTAGAAAATGAGTGCAGACTTTCATTCTGCACGTACAATCAGACATCAAGACTACAGCTGAACTTTTGGTACACTTCCATCTTTTTGACATTTTAAGGAGTTGTGTGAGGAACTCTACCACAAATGTGCAAAGTATGAGTGACCTCTGTTGATCATTAAAGTGAATTAGATATTCAATAACTCGTTTTATCTGAAAACTATGGGCCTACGGCTGATGACCATATATTTAATAACACGATTTATTTGAAAAGTGGGGGTCTATGGATGTTGACAATAATAGTGAATTAGGTATTTATCAGCTTGCTTTGTCTAAAAAACTCTTTATCTAAAAATGTCAAATTAAAGATTATCTCTGACCTAAGTTCTGTTGTGAAAGTGCTTCCGGTGAATCATAAAATTATGAGCTTGTTAGCCACTCACTATTAGCTGAATGGTTAGCACGCTTGCTGGTTTTATGGGGGTCGCTGGTTCGATTCCCGAGGTCGGGTAATCTCGGCTATTCCTACAGTTCTGTAGCCAACATTAAAGACATTCTAAAGTAAACTAAAAATTTTACGTGCAATTCAACTTCAGAGGAGAATTTCAGTTCAATATCTATGAATGCCTTTATAATGAGTTTTCAGCAAATGTTGGAGCTGACTTGGGTCAAAAGGTGGATTAAAAAGTTTCCACTCATACCTTTAAAATAATTTAAAGTCCACCTTTTGACCCATGAAGAAGCAAACATTTCCATGAATAGCCCAGTTTTCAGATATCATCAGCCACTAAAATAATTTTAGGACCATTTCAATTCAAGTCTTAAAGTACATAAAAGCTGGGTAGTAACCACTCATTCATGGCCACTTCCTGCCAAAATATACAAGTAGGTTTCAATGCAGGTCTACCTCGATACAGGTAGGCTTTAATAGGCACCTGCTCAGATACATACAGGCTTCAATAGACACCTAATCAGATACAGGTAGGCTTGAAAAGACACTTAGGCAGATACAGGTAGGCTTGAAAAGACACCTAGGCAGATACAGGTAGGCTTCAATAGACACCTACTCAGATACAGGTAGGTCTCAATAGATACCTACTCAGATACAGGTAGGTTTCAATAGACACCTACTCAGATACAGGTAGGCTTCAATACATATCTACCTGGGCTAGTACAAGACTAGCTTAGGAATTTTTGTAAACTATTACGACATCCCAACTATTAGAACATCATAACTATTAGGGCATCGTAACTATTAGGGCATCATAACTACTAAGTCATCATAACTATTAGGACATCGTAACAATTAGGGTATCACAACTATTAGGGCATCATAACTATTAGGACATCACAACTATTAGGACGTCATAACTATTAGGGCATCATAACTATTAGGACATCACAACTATTAGGACGTCATAACTATTAGGGCATCATAACTATTAGGACATCATAACTATTAGGTCATCATAACTATTAGGACATCTTAACTATTAGGTCATCATAACTACTAGGGCTTCATAACTATTAGGGCTTCATAACTATTAGGGCTTCATAACTATTAGGTCATCATAACTATTAGGGTTTCATAACTATTAGGGCATCGTAACTATTAGCGGTTCATATCTATTAAGGTATCATATCTGGACACCAGTTCATAACATGAACACGTACAAATATGAGAAAATGAAGTGGAAGTTTCTGCTACATTAAAAGTTTATTTATTTAAAGCAAAGCACTTCTCCATTGGTCCCCACTTCCTGCAGACATCAGACATTTTTTTCTATATTTAATTCCTTCCAAGCAGCCAACTAGAAAATCTGACTCTTAAAGAAGTGGTTAAGTGCTCTCAGTCAGACTGGAAATTGACAAAAATTGTCAAAATATTGGGATTACTGCTTAGTGGATAAACAGCACAGCTTGAACAGTTTTAAGTGTGAGAGTATAAGTTGAGAACAACGCCACTTTTAGGAGACATGTTGCATGGTTGTGAGTGTGAACTCTATTAAAACTGATTTTTTTACCTACTAAGATTATTGCATACTGTGAGCCAATCTTGATTTTCCAGTGAATAAACAAATAAGTTTTCCTGCATGTGTGTTCAATATCTGCGTGGCGACCCCAGTGGAAGGATTGGCCCAGGTTACCCCATAGAAATGTCCGTACTTGTGTTATGCCTGCGGAGGTGAAGGTGATAATACCTTACAGCTGTTTAAATGGTAACAATGCTTTTTTATAGAAAACTGAATTAGTGACTAATGTTTACATGCGCTGTACTAATGGGCTACAGACGGCTACCATTACCTCTAGTGGTGCAAGCTACGCTTAATTTTTGTGACATTCAGGGGGTTAACTCCAACTGAAGGGAGATATAGGACAGGCACTTCAAATGGGAAGGGTTAAATACAGAACTAAGTAAAAAGGTGGTTTTTCCCATTTAATTTCCTCAAAAAGGTACGCTTTGAAAACTACAGAATCTAGGAATGCTGCTGGAAGAATACATCTCAATGTCCAGAAAGTTACTGACTGACCAGTGATTGACTGACTGACAGACTGACTGACCAGTCCTCATTTTATTAATCCAACAACAACAGTCTAGAGTCCTACTTACATAACATTTCAAACAACAGAACCAACAGTTTGCTTACCCCACAGCTTGATTAACCTTTTTCAATGGCACTGCAAATACATTCCCTAAGGCAAATGACTTCTCCTATTTTGCTAAGAAAATTTTATTTATAAAATTAATCACTTTTATTGATTTACTGTTAGCAATTTGTTTTTCATAAATTCATAAGCAAATCAGAATAGCACACCTTTAACTGACTTAAGGCATAAGTTGTTTTGAGCTCTTTTATTCACTTCATGGATTTCTCACTGGCTTTGATAAAATCAATCACAAATGTTGTGATTTCTCCAGCTATGATATGTCTGCGAAATACTAGTCCACTCACAACTGTGGTGCATGGATGGCTGACTTCATAACTCTTGGCCTTATCAATTCATATTGAATTTCGCTGATGAATGCACATCTAGAGTTAATGGTTTGGTTTATTGTAGGATCCCACTTGAGTACATGTGCTGCTATCAATAACATCAAATTTAGTTTGCCATCATTGTTTAAGATTAAATGCTGTCACAGTTTTCTAACTTCTGATTTCATTTTAAGCAGCTTTTGTTTTTTTCATGAAAAACATCAGTCTTATTTTTTGATAGCCACTCATACAAAGGTGGGTCATTTAAAAAACAATGACGAACAGAATTTTGGGGAACAGTGCATTGAGCATAGTATATGAAAGGTCTATATGATCCTACATAGCATAGTGTATGAAAGGTCTATATATGATCCTACATAGCGTTAATTAGTTAGACTCATGGTTAGTCACAGTTAGTTTCTAGTTATCAGGTACCGGTATACATTGTTTGTGATGAACCAGCACATGTAATTGATTACTGTAGTCAAAGAAAGCTGTCATTCAAATCACTTTGAACCAAACTAAAGAGGGACAACTTCTAAACCAAGTACTGGCATGTCTTGAGTAGCTGGTTTTCAAATCATCATTATACGTCAATGAAATCATAAATTTTTTAACCACATGTCGAAAATTAGTGATAAAACTAGCAGATGCGACAACACTTACAGTGAAGACATTCTCACAAGCGGCAACAGTTTAATACACTAAAGACATTCTGACATGCAGCTGCAGTTCAATACATGTTGGCATGTGTTGTAGTCTACATGTTGTTTTTAAACTTTTTCCCACCACAACTTGTACAACATGAACAACCAGTCAAGTCAAATGAACATGTCAAAGCACAAGCCTGTGCTCTTGATATCAGATGAAGTGGTATGAGACACGAATTTATTGAGAAATACACCATCTATGTTAACTATAACCAATTGTTAATAACTCAGAAAGGTTGTGAATATGGGCAGTACTCCTTCTCAATTGAAAAGTTATATGCGCTGTAATTACTAATCATTTTTCTGCACATCTTCAGTTATTCATATCCTCCTTTTTAATAACCCATTAAATGACAAACAAAATACATAACAATATGTAGCACACTGCAGATCCACAAACCACTCAAGTCCCATTTAAGTTTTTCTGTGCCATTCCATAAGATAATGTTTAGAGTGCTTAAAATCACCAATTTCATATCAAAAACATCAAAACCTACCCCACCAGTTGATCAGCTGTCAATTTAGAACACTTGCAAATACTATCTGACGATATGTTAAATAGTCGAATTCGAGTTAAGAGAATTGATTGGTGAAAACATACTGCGTAAAATCGGGACAACCAGTCACAGCATTAGTCATCCTCCACTGTAATTAGCGTGATATATTGTCAGATCTTGCAGCTCCTTGGAATGACCAAAGACAAAAACAGACAAAAATTTTCTAGGTGATGTATCTTTCCACAAATAGGCTTGTGTGATAGAAATAATTTGTGTAGTAAAATTTAACTGAAATAAACATTTTTGTATGAACAAAGTTAAAATAATAACAAAAAAGAAGAAGCTGGAAATGAAATAAGAGGAAATTGAAACCAAAAAGGAGGAATTCTCTTAAAAGCCCTGAATAAGAAAAAGCGAGGGACTGCGTTAGTGGTGGTTGTGACAGTTTAGTATTTGACTATGCCACTTTTCACTTTCCCACGGGACATCATGGAAGAAGCACGAATATGGATTATGTTTTTTATAAGAAAGTCACGTGTTCATAGTGGACATGACACATTGGACCTAGGACCATTCACACGTCAATGAAATCAATGAATCATCACCTAGGTCCAATGTGACGTGTGAACAGACCTAGGTGCACTGTGTCATGACGTGTGAACGGACCTAGGTGCACTGTGTCATGACGGACCTAGGTCCGTTCACACGTCACACTCATGTCTGTGGAGCTAAGAAACTTTCTATTGAAATTGTTTTTCTAATTTCTCATTTTTGGGAAACTGAATTCAAAATTGGGATATGCAGTGCTATATAGGAAGGTTTAATGACACTGACAACGTAGTCACTTGTCAAACTACGGTAAATGATAGTTTGAAATACTTTAAATGTTCATGATATTGTAATTGCCATCTTGCTTTCTTATTAAGCCTTGTTAGTGGTAGACCACTTAGAGCAAGTATTTCAAGAGAACAAACCCACTGTGTATATTAGAAGGAAGAGATAACCAGTTAATAGTTTCACAACCTACAATTACAAAACATCCAACATGGAGCACTGTATTGTTCTTTCAAACGCACTACAGATGGAAAATTTAGGAACCAATTGTTAAGATAAGCATTACTTGTCATTATACATTTATTTGTAATTTAGATAGTAGGCCTAACCCATCAGGTGTGGTATTAAGGGGGATTCAAGCCTCCTGCCATCTAGCAACATTAGCATACATTAGGGGTGAGTGTCTGGGCATAGGACTTAGTCATTGGGAGACATTTGTAAACATCCAGCAAATGCCAGCCACACATTTGAACATTGTAGTACGTTGCACTGAGTGCTCTTTGACCTCTGTTTTTCTGTTGCAGGGACGTGGCAGAGGTGAAACAAGAGTGTCAGGGAGAGTGCCAACACACTTCTTGTCAGGCATGTAGGTTTGCTGACTATGATCCTGATTGCATCAAGTGCAGTAAAGATGACTTCTCATGTATGAAGAAGTACGCCAAGTGTGTCAAGAAACAGTACTGTACGCGGAACAAGTTTCCATGTCGGAAAGCAGCCTACAGGGTGAGTAGAGAACATGTTGTAGGTTGTAATCTACAGGGTAGGGTGAGTAGAGAACATGTAAGTAGTAATCTGTAGGGTGAGTAGAGAACATGTTGTAGGTTGTAATCTACAGGGTGAGTAGAGAACATGTTGTAGGTTGTAATCTACAGGGTGAGTAGAGAACATGTAAGTAGTAATCTACAGGGTGAGTAGAGAACATGTAAGTAGTAATCTATAGGGTGAGTAGAGAACATGTAAGTAGTAATCTACAGGGTGAGTAGAGAACATGTAAGTAGTAATCTATAGGGTGAGTAGAGAACATGTAAGTAGTAATCTACAGGGTGAGTAAGAGTGTATGATGGAAATCACTGCTTCAGAGATGCCCACTAGTACACATTAAAATGTTACCAACCTAGAATATAATATCAGACAAACCAGTGCTCAATGAACAACATCAAATCAAACAACATGACTGCATCAACAACAGCCATGGCTCAAAATCCACTTTTCACAATTTAGTGAAAGCACAGGTTTTGAAAAATTAACTGATAATCAAAACCTATAAACACTGGGCCTTGAAAGTTAATCATTTGCTAATTTGGCAATAACACGAATTTGGACATTCAACTGAAAGTTTGAAAATTTATCATATTGTCCAAGAAAACGTTTTTATTTTTGTTTGTGAAAATACAGAAAAACCAAAAATACTAAAACTTGTGGAAAAAATAATGGAGGCACAATTTTTGGGTAGGCACCACTGCTGCATGAATTTCCCCTCTCCCAGTGAGGGAGCAGCAGGCTATCATGTGTACAGCCCAATGTAGTCTGGAGGGTCCAGACTATCATGTGCATAGGTCAGTGATGACTTGTGCCGTCTAGGGTTTCTTGTTCTGATGAACACAACCTCATTCATGTTTTGGTCAGAGACCATCATTTTGATAAGTCAGGAACATTCAGAGGACCATGCCGTACCACAAAGAGAATTGAAAGTCTGCGCCTCTTTGTATGACACTATGTGTCTGTCTGTGTAACTGGTCAGAGCAGAATGCTCCACTTAAAATGTTTACATTGTCTGTAAGTATTGACTGCTTGTTACATTTGTTGAGTTTTTGACAAAAGTAAGCGGTACTTACCATTTTATATTCCTTGGTATTTGTCATTACATTTCCATACAGCACCTAGAAAATTCTATGGATTTCATAAGCATTTTCAAAATTATAAGGTCTTTTTCACAACAATTTACTTTGTAAATATACTTCATTTAAAACTAGTGGTCCATGTTTTCCAAGATATTTCGTTTTGTCAACAATCACACCTCAAAACAACAGTTTTTTCACAGTGTGTTGTGATTGAAGTATTTATTCCAAAACATTCTATAATTCCCTTGGTTAACCTCTGATTAAAAACAAAAATGTTTTCAATACTAAGTCAGCAATTGTGTGTTTACTGTAATTTAATATCAAATCTTAAGTGTTTTGGTTCTTAGTCACTAGAGATTATCCAGGTCGGGTATCACGACTTCCACTGCCTGCCCCACCCCCCACCATGAAGTACAATGCTAGTCTAATCAAACCTATAGTCTTCCACTGGGCCCCCGATGAGGTAAAATGCTAGTCTAATCAAACCTATAGTCTTCCACTGGGCCCCCGATGAGGTAAAATGCTAGTCTAATCAAACCTATAGTCTTCCACTGGGCCCCCGATGAGGTAAAATGCTAGTCTAATCAAACCTATAGTCTTCCACTGGGCCCCCGATGAGGTAAAATGCTAGTCTAATCAAACCTATAGTCTTCCACTGGGCCCCCGATGAGGTAAAATGCTAGTCTAATCAAACCTATAGTCTTCCACTGGGCCCCCGATGAGGTAAAATGCTAGTCTAATCAAACCTATAGTCTTCCACTGGGCCCCCGATGAGGTAAAATGCTAGTCTAATCAAACCTATAGTCTTCCACTGGGCCCCCGATGAGGTAAAATGCTAGTCTAATCAAACCTATAGTCTTCCACTGGGCCCCCGATGAGGTAAAATGCTAGTCTAATCAAACCTATAGTCTTCCACTGGGCCCCCGATGAGGTAAAATGCTAGTCTAATCAAACCTATAGTCTTCCACTGGGCCCCCGATGAGGTAAAATGCTAGTCTAATCAAACCTATAGTCTTCCACTGGGCCCCCGATGAGGTAAAATGCTAGTCTAATCAAACCTATAGTCTTCCACTGGGCCCCCGATGAGGTAAAATGCTAGTCTAATCAAACCTATAGTCTTCCACTGGGCCCCCGATGAGGTAAAATGCTAGTCTAATCAAACCTATAGTCTTCCACTGGGCCCCCGATGAGGTAAAATGCTAGTCTAATCAAACCTATAGTCTTCCACTGGGCCCCCGATGAGGTAAAATGCTAGTCTAATCAAACCTATAGTCTTCCACTGGGCCCCCGATGAGGTAAAATGCTAGTCTAATCAAACCTATAGTCTTCCACTGGGCCCCCGATGAGGTAAAATGCTAGTCTAATCAAACCTATAGTCTTCCACTGGGCCCCCGATGAGGTAAAATGCTAGTCTAATCAAACCTATAGTCTTCCACTGGGCCCCCGATGAGGTAAAATGCTAGTCTAATCAAACCTATAGTCTTCCACTGGGCCCCCGATGAGGTAAAATGCTAGTCTAATCAAACCTATAGTCTTCCACTGGGCCCCCGATGAGGTAAAATGCTAGTCTAATCAAACCTATAGTCTTCCACTGGGCCCCCGATGAGGTAAAATGCTAGTCTAATCAAACCTATAGTCTTCCACTGGGCCCCCGATGAGGTAAAATGCTAGTCTAATCAAACCTATAGTCTTCCACTGGGCCCCCGATGAGGTAAAATGCTAGTCTAATCAAACCTATAGTCTTCCACTGGGCCCCCGATGAGGTAAAATGCTAGTCTAATCAAACCTATAGTCTTCCACTGGGCCCCCGATGAGGTAAAATGCTAGTCTAATCAAACCTATAGTCTTCCACTGGGCCCCCGATGAGGTAAAATGCTAGTCTAATCAAACCTATAGTCTTCCACTGGGCCCCCGATGAGGTAAAATGCTAGTCTAATCAAACCTATAGTCTTCCACTGGGCCCCCGATGAGGTAAAATGCTAGTCTAATCAAACCTATAGTCTTCCACTGGGCCCCCGATGAGGTAAAATGCTAGTCTAATCAAACCTATAGTCTTCCACTGGGCCCCCGATGAGGTAAAATGCTAGTCTAATCAAACCTATAGTCTTCCACTGGGCCCCCGATGAGGTAAAATGCTAGTCTAATCAAACCTATAGTCTTCCACTGGGCCCCCGATGAGGTAAAATGCTAGTCTAATCAAACCTATAGTCTTCCACTGGGCCCCCGATGAGGTAAAATGCTAGTCTAATCAAACCTATAGTCTTCCACTGGGCCCCCGATGAGGTAAAATGCTAGTCTAATCAAACCTATAGTCTTCCACTGGGCCCCCGATGAGGTAAAATGCTAGTCTAATCAAACCTATAGTCTTCCACTGGGCCCCCGATGAGGTAAAATGCTAGTCTAATCAAACCTATAGTCTTCCACTGGGCCCCCGATGAGGTAAAATGCTAGTCTAATCAAACCTATAGTCTTCCACTGGGCCCCCGATGAGGTAAAATGCTAGTCTAATCAAACCTATAGTCTTCCACTGGGCCCCCGATGAGGTAAAATGCTAGTCTAATCAAACCTATAGTCTTCCACTGGGCCCCCGATGAGGTAAAATGCTAGTCTAATCAAACCTATAGTCTTCCACTGGGCCCCCGATGAGGTAAAATGCTAGTCTAATCAAACCTATAGTCTTCCACTGGGCCCCCGATGAGGTAAAATGCTAGTCTAATCAAACCTATAGTCTTCCACTGGGCCCCCGATGAGGTAAAATGCTAGTCTAATCAAACCTATAGTCTTCCACTGGGCCCCCGATGAGGTAAAATGCTAGTCTAATCAAACCTATAGTCTTCCACTGGGCCCCCGATGAGGTAAAATGCTAGTCTAATCAAACCTATAGTCTTCCACTGGGCCCCCGATGAGGTAAAATGCTAGTCTAATCAAACCTATAGTCTTCCACTGGGCCCCCGATGAGGTAAAATGCTAGTCTAATCAAACCTATAGTCTTCCACTGGGCCCCCGATGAGGTAAAATGCTAGTCTAATCAAACCTATAGTCTTCCACTGGGCCCCCGATGAGGTAAAATGCTAGTCTAATCAAACCTATAGTCTTCCACTGGGCCCCCGATGAGGTAAAATGCTAGTCNACCATGCCTCGCACCAGACCATGCCTCGCACCAGACCATGCCTCGCACCAGACCATGCCTCGCACCAGACCATGCCTCGCACCAGACCATGCCTTGCACCAGACCATACCTCGCACCAGACCAGCTTCACAAATTGATTTTTCTTGCAAAAACTATGGACAAAGTCATTCACCACGATGTCACATCTCCTCAATGTGAATTTATTTTTGGTATTCAAAATTTGTAATTGGTTTATGTTTGAAGCCACTGAATAATGTGTATTATATTTAACCAGTCAAATATTAAATGCATGTTCGTTGATCACTTATTTCCCACATCAGTTTCAAACAATACATAACTGTCTGTCTGGCTATATGGAACCGAAGCATGAGAACCCAGATCCAAACCCAAAGTGGAACCATTGCAGACCAAATTCCTACCATTTGTTTGAAATTAAAACTACAAAAGATTGCATGAATTTTGAGTTATGATTTGTTTCAACAATCACACCTACAATTAATTGAGAAAATATACAATGACAAAAGTAGACAGTCTTACGACCACAGCTTTTCTGAGGACACAATATTGTTGTGATGGAGAATGCAAGTGCTGCCACCTTTGGGGACTTTTTGTACCCTAATTAAAGATCATGGCTCTTTTCATTGCATAAACACACCACAATTTGGTTTAAGTTGAATTCTCCAACTCTTTTTTTTAGCAAATTTAGGAATACATTAAAATGGAAATCAATAATTCATTTAATGACTAACAACTTATTGACATATTTCATACATGACCAGCAGAAAGTAAAACATAAATAATAAATTGAAACATTATTTATTATGCCATCATCTTAGCTTTTACTAAGGCTTCAACTTTTTCTGTCTTTTAGCCAAGACACACATCATTAAGAATGCATGCACAATTAATGAGGCTGCTAACAGTCTTTAACAGCATTGTAAGCCATTACAAGTGTGCCATACACAAACTGATCCAAGAATTCTTAGACAGTGCAGTTTTATAAAGTCACCTCAAACCAAAACGTTTGGTTTTTAATTATTCTATAGACAAAGTGTGGTTTGTGAAATTTTGTACAGATCAGACAAAATGACTAAAGGGTACAGTACTAGTTGTTTTTGTCTGAAAATTGATTGGTGTTGCACTCTACAAAATACAAAATTAACACAGTCACATGCTAAGTTTTATGACAATCTTTCACATGCCTTTTAGATAACAAGGCAGATGACAAAAATTGAACTGCAAATGGGAGGGGCCACAGTTGTACCAGCACGGATAATTGACCCCTTGGCAAGCAGCCAAATTTCAAGAGCCTTTCAAGAGTAAATATAGAAAAATATTACAACACCCAAAAACCATAAATGAAAACTGCCACAAGGTGTCAGGCATAACTGTGACATATATGAAAACTGCCACAAGGTGTAAAGCATAACTGCGATTTGAATGAAAAATGCCACAAGATGCCAGGCATGACTCTGATATAAATGAAAACTGCCACCAGGTGTCAGGCGTAAGTGTGATATAAATGAAAACTGCCACAAGGTGTCAGCCATAAGTGTGATATAAATGAAAACTGCCACAAGGTGTCAGGCATGACTGTGATTTAAATGGAAACTGCCACAAGACATCAGGCATGACTGTGATATAAATGAAAATTGACACAAAATGCTGGAATTCAACGAAAAAGTGACTTCAGTTGTACTCGTGAAAAAGAAGTGCAAAGTTTCACGGCATCATTCAAGATTTAAGGAGATACAAGCGCATATACTGGATGCTGCCAGTATAGAGTAGCAAATGGTGGAGACCACCAGATACAGAGGATGATAACATGTACCCAAATATTGAACACTTGGGTGCATGAAAAATTACTCAGATGTCTTTAATCATTTTATTGCTGAAAATAACACAATATAACTACTAGTGATTCGTCACACTTAGTCCTGTGTAGCCTGTAATAACACAATATAACTACCAAGTGATTCGTCACACTTAGTCCTGGGTAGCCAGTAATCACCACTGTAACTTTGAGACCAACCTCCTCAAAACACTTCTATGACATCCCAGCAACACTGCTCCTGCACTTCTCAAAACACCAGTTTCTTGGCCAAGCCTCCTAAAACAAGGGAATAGTGACAACTGAAGCATTAGTTAAAAAGAGCGCCGCGACTGAGCGGTAAATCTTGAATATTATGAGAACGGTAAGCCGTAATAAGAAAGGAGTTTCACAACACTGATAACACTTGAAAAGATTCCATTGAACAGATCTGTCATGGGACGCCGAAGATACGACTGAAATCTCAATTAACAGGAGACAGTCCTCAGAAAATCTCACATAACTCGAGAACAGTAAGATCTAAAGAAAACAAAATGGCACACTTGTCACAGCCCTTGGAATTATCGATCCATAGAAAAAAAAATTGCACAAGAAACAGCAGAACTATGACTTCGCAATCCAAATAAAAGTGCTATCTTGCATCCGAGTTTAACCAAAAACCCAAAACAATAGGCTTTGAGACATTCGCAAGACACATGTTGCATAGAAATTTTGCGTTGATCAGATAAGAATTGTGATCTGTAACACGCGAACAAAGAAACAAACAAAACAACAAACTTTATGACAAAACGACATACTCGGAGAGATATCATTTCCCCACGTAATAAAGAAAACCATGATTCGCCTCAAACATAATGAAGTTGTAAGATGCCATGATTGAGTAAAATCATAAAATACGATGCATTATTGAACTCATAACATACAATTAATTTACTTATAAAACCCAATGGATTAATGACCCTGTAAAGTGTGACAAACTGATAATACCATAAAAGTACAGCAGTAAAATGAGACAGAAATAACAAGCCAGTAAAATGAGAAAATGTCACAGTATGCAACAAAGGAGCGCATACATCCTACAGTAAAATGAGAAAATGTCACAG
>NMRA01001542.1:0-14888 GCA_002633005.1 Phoronis australis
ACCCCCTGTAGATCCGCCTCTGAACAGTTAGTTACAAGGGAGTTACTGTTGAGTTGCTGAATGTGTCTCAGAAGCTCATCACAAGTCAAGGCTTCGCAGCACTGGCTGGAGCGTAGAATAGACATTACGTCGGACGTTTTGTTTGAGTAGGCTTGTGAATGTGCGGTTGAGATTAATAAAAGGGTTAACTTGAACCAGTCGTCAGTCTATCGTCGCACCGAAAGCTATTAGCACCCGCACACAGTCGTATAGCAGGCAATCAATTGTGTCACTTTAAATGTAACGCTTTCCAACGATTTCAGTTGGATTACAATACGAGCTGTCCTCTTCACATTAGGAACATACTGCCAATTTCCAAACTCATCCTTAGAGTGGTTTGGGTTGACAGAGAGGCAGACGCCAAAAAAACAGACTCGAAAACAGCAAAAATAGCCACTAGGTGACCCAAAATATTTCGATTCCATCCGGTAACTGGAGGTTAGCGTCACTTCACCAACAGATGTCTATATTCCAAATTTTATGAAAATCCGTTGAGGACATTTAAAGATACGAAAAACCTAAAAAGCAAAAATTGCCACTAGGGGGTACACCGGTAGTCATGCAGATCCATAGGAAAGTCGTCGTCCCTTGTCAACTTCATATAAATGCACATGCTAAATTTAGGTTCCTGTAGAGGGTTTAGGAGATACAGCCATATGCGCAAAACAAAACAAAACCGCCACTAGGAAGCGCCACAGTAGCCAAAGTCATTGGAAATCATCGCCAGCCGTCCTCTTATAGTAAGAACATACATGCAAATTTTCACAATTAATCATCCTTAGAGCGGTTTAGTTGTCAGAGGGGTGGTCACCAAAAAACTCAAAAACAGTAAAAATGGCCACTAGGTGGTGCAAAATACCTCGAATCCATCCGAAAAGGGAAGGATAGGTCATCTCACTAATAGCAGGAAGAGATATGCCTATATGACAAATCTTATGAAAATCCGTTGAGGACCTTAGATACAGAGGTAAACATAAAAAACTAAAATTGCCACTAGGGGGCTCACAGGTTGTCGAGTCCGTCCAAAAGTTCGCTCATACGTCCACATATAAATATGTGGGCGTGTAAAAATGAAAATTTGTGTGACGTCACCAGTCCTACTCCGGTTTCCGCCACAGTGTTGTTCTAACACCAGTCGTGAGCCGGAGTGGCCGAAAACAATCGAATATTGCTAGTGAGACTGAGCGTGGGACGAGTTTTATGAAAAGGTGCGTGTGCGTAGGATGCAGTAACATCAATCGGACGAAAAACATTCCAGTTTTTCTGTTCCCAAAAGATCCTAAGGTCGCCCAGAAATGGCATCATATTTGTTATCTATAGTCTATGATGGCACAGGTTTGTGCGTCGGACACGGGCGATATGGCGGTACACGGCGGAGTGGCAGAAACGGAGATTTGATGGTTTCTCCAGCCTATGAGTGTATCTGATCAGTGTTCATGGACAAAATGATGTAGACTAGATTGTATTGTGGCCATTGCTGGAACGTGGTTGTCAAGCACATATTGACTTTTGCCTCAGCATCAATATTGTGACTGAGATAATGAATGTGATTGTAGTAAGAAAGTTTTCGTAAGTATATTATTGTTCCGAGATTTTGTAGGAATGCATGGAATCCACCTATATATACGTCAATGCCTAATAGTAGAAAATGGAATGCAGATGTCACGCAAATAATTTGAGGTCGCTTCTCTGTTTCGGTTCCACAAAAATAGAAACAAAATTCCATAGCAAAAAACCTCATAATATAGACAAAAATGCAAATACAAAAATACCATAATAGGAAATGAAATTACCTCAGTATTGCAGCTCTCATCCTCTCCTATCTAAAGCCAAATGTACACTGCCCACCCAAATGTATAAAAAACAACTCAGTGCACACACCAGTTCATACACAAATGTGAGTCAGGCGTTATGCAAATCTCATTCAGCCTACAAACACCTATGACTAAACACGTGGTCATGAGGCTCCCTGAGCTAACAAACGTACAACCATATCATTAGAAAGCTATTTGTCAGTTCCTGATGATAACAATTTAATTCATAAGTAATTTATTTTGCATCCCAGACTGTTTCAAAAATATTTCATAATTCAAAAAGCCAAGAGTGTTCCTGAATCATGAAAAAAGATAACAGCGTGTAAAAGTAACATCAAAAGGAAATGAACCAGAGAAGTTTAAAATGACTAGTTAAGTCATAAGGCATTAATATATTGTATCAGAAGACCATAAACAAAACACAATATAAAAATGGTGGTTTTCCTCAAGCAAGACAATTACAGATTTTAATAGCTTGCCAGGCTACATAACGTTTATCCCATCTCTTGAAATCACAGAAACAAGGGCCGTCCCAATATAACATTGTGGGGTGCAGCATTCTTGGGTATCCCGAGGCTTCGATCGTGCCCTATTCATAAAAACCTGGCTCCATTAATACATCTCCGAATTGGTGTCCACTCTGTAAAAATGTACAACTATTAATCTTTTAGTCACCTTTTGCGTTTCTTCGTTGCTAGAAAACAACAAATATCTTGAAGAGAATAAGGCCACTAAACTCTTAAAGACATATCGGACTAAGAAGGAAAGTCAAGCAAAGGCCATGAAACATCGACTTGAGTTGCGACCGGATTCGCACCCACAAAATCATTTTATATCAGTTTCAATTTTCAAACCTCGAAAGACCAAGAACTATATCATTGATTCTGGGTTATACTGAAAATCAAACTTCACTTTTGATGTTTTCTGCTATAACTAAAGATAAGTGAAAAGTCCCTTTAATTCTGTGCTCAAGTATGCAATGATTTTCTTGGATTTTCTAAAAATCCCAGTTTGCACTTGATGATCCTAACATTAAAGCTATGAGATTTTACTTGAAACCCGGTGTTGCTACCAATACTACACAGTACGCACGCATCTCGACTAACATAGTTCATCAGCAAGATGGCGGACCACTCCGCTCAATGAAAACCACGTGATGTCAACTCTAGCTATATTTATCTCATTGGATAGCACCTGTGACAGGGCTCGACATAACGAGCTGCAGGTCGCATTTGCGACCTGAAATTTGCAAATGTGAGCTGAGATTTTTGTCAGCTCGTGGATTTCAGAGGTGTCGCGTTAACCTATGAGTAAGGTGAGAAACGACGCAGCGACGTCAGTGGTTCGTCTGCAGAGTGAATGCCGCTAATATTGCGGTGCACCGTTCCCGCTTCTGCGCACTATGAAGCTGCGAAGAAAGCGGAGTATATCGAAATGCTTAGGAAATGGCTCGTGGTAGTGAAGAATGAAGGTACGCTATTAATAGCAAGTATGAAGCCGTGAAACATGTCCGTGTCTGTGGCCGGCATAAACCTAACGATACCACCCATGAAGTCTTCATCGGATGAGCTCTTGCCGACTAAGTCGCGATTGGCACCGGGCGAGTTGCCATGTAGGCGTTTATTATTCTGCCTTCTAGCTGTTTCAAAATGAATTATTCTCATCCTAAGCACTGCTTATAAAAACTGAAACAAAGTCTGTCTCATTAGATACAATTTGTAATGCCTTTGCAGCATTCGTGAGTGCAAATATTCAGAAGCCAGCAATGAATAAACCACTGCGTTACCGGCTTTTGATGCCGGCAATAAAGCTTTGCCGACCGGGCACCGAGGCCGTGTGAGTGCATGCTAATTCAGTGTTTAATGACTGACAGAAAGCTGTTGTGAAACAATTACTCGATTTTATGCTATGGTCACATATGTTTGGGGAATCTTTAGAAATATACAAATACATTATTAAAATCATTGTTACTGTACAACCTTTGCACTGACGGTCTGTGGAAGGGGAACCGGCCGACTTCGCGGCCCCCGACAAGTAAGTAGATTTTCAGTTTCGTGACTAATTCACATAATTACGTGCACAGTTCTTTGGCTCACTATTATAGTCTTTTCGTGACTGGAGGTTTAGTTTCCAACTCAAGCAGGTTTATGCTCGTGCCAGTCCCAGCGGCCGCGACGGGATCGGGTTCCGATCGAGCCACTGGCGAGGATAAGGAGTCAGTCCGGCAGCGATGGGCCTGATCGGGTTCCGAGCCAATGGCGGGGATAACAAGCGTTTCGTGTGTTTAGAACTCAAAAAATCACAAGTCTAAACAACACAGATGTAGGTTCTCTGTATTTCACGGAAGAATACTTCGAATTTATCTTCAAACACCTGCTACGGACCGTCTTTGTAAATTGGCCTGCCGAACTTTGTATGCTACGGTGTGTCCAAATACCAATAAATCCAACAGCGAATAGAACACGTTTTTATAAGAACTCGGTATATTTTTAAGGGTTTTACATCGAAGTTTGGTGATTTATTGGTGTTAAACGATGAATTCAAGCGATAAGCTGTCACCAGCAACCCGTGTTGTGAACTGCTGAACAGACTGGGTGTGAAACCAATGACGTCATTAGATAATTTCAACACCTCCGTCTGCCGTCAGGTAACGCAACCGAACGAGCCGTTATCGAGAACTACTCTATCTAAATTGATACAAAATAGGTTGTTTTTTTTAGTGGCATACTCCTTTAAGATTTTCACAAACAGGCTGATAAAATAACTTTATTGACACCAATACATCAAATATACATAACATGAATAGACAAGATCAACACTTCAGCTTTATAATATGCACCCACCGTGCAAACGGTAACAGAGGTGCAAATTTACAACAAAAAAAAATCACAAGACTGAGCAACAGATGAGTTAACAAATTAAAGTTGCTTCTTGAGGTTATGTAAGTCCCTAAAAGTCCTAAAACTGGCCAAATTTGGAAAACTCCCTAAATTATGGGCCTATGACAGAAATGGATGATCTGGTTCATATTCAGATTCACGGTAGGTGAGTGCATGTGTTCAGTGCATGACCAAATGACGAAATATCCAAGCCTCATAAAACTATGGTATTCAATAAAATTCTGTTATCATGAGTCATGTTATCCTACTCACCAACCCGAAGTTAGGTGTAATGGCACAACTGCCAAGGAATATAGCTGGGCAAGTCCCAAATGTGCCAATATGGTCACCTACTCAAAATTATTGCCAATATTCATGAAGATCCCAGTACAGGTGAAAATTCAAGCCAAAACATAATTAAATTTGTGAACTAAAGCACAAGGTTCAATTATCTCATTCCCTGCCAACACAATAGAGAGCCATCTGGCTGGGCTGTCAACAGTCAACAGGAACATATACTATACTAACATCGACAAATCGATGTTTTGGGGAGTTGACAGTTAACTTCGCACTAAATGGGTGGATTTAAGAGCAGAGCGTCGATGCTGCAGTGCAGTATAAACAATCAACTTTGGTCTTATCGAAGTTATCACCAGGTGCCACTGTTATCATCAACAATTACAGCATAGTGCCGTCGCTAATACTTGCATATCTTTTGTTCTAAAAATCACCAATCGATTTAAAAATAATGTTTATGTCAATTAGCACATGTATGTAAATGTTCCTAAATTGTCACACTGGAAAAAATCTTAGAGTGCAGCGCTACCTTGTGATAACTTCGATGATGACAGCATCACCTACCGTTTACATCTATGTTCATTAACTACCCAAGCCAGTATGAATAGTCCAGTTAACTTCGCTGTTTATGTCAATGCTCGGCTCAGACCTAAATTAAGTTAATATGAAAGGGCCTATAGATTTAGAAAATAATGAGGTGTTATGAAGGATTACATAGGTGACCAAGCAGCCCAAGCAGCGGGACTGAATTCAGTAGGCTATTGTATTCGCATTAACAAATTTCAATGGTTGTACAATCATCATTCCACACTTAATTGTTAGCTGGACTGGGTTACTGGTTTTTTAAAAAACGAATGTTTCACAGACTTTTTGAAAACTGACTTAAGCTGACACAAGACTAGTTTACATGATTTAGCTCCTCACAGCGTGGCATTTTACTTAAGAGGAATATGATCTCAACTCTTTAAACTACCCATTATACCATATACATGTACATTTACAGGATTAAAAATAACAATACTTGAACCATTTTCCTTGAGTAACAACCTGCAGTTGACATGGTTTTGATACTATAAGCTAAGGCGTTTTAAATTACCTGCTACACAATTACACCACCATCAACAGAGTACCAATAGATATACAGCATGTATAAAAATTCTTCTCGTCCTGGGCCCCTACAAGTCTGCCCCTAGGTAGCATTCTCTTTCCATTATTTCTCCTTCTGTACATCAATGACCTCACAGCAATGTTTGACCTATCTATTTTAAGCACAGTGGTGACTTTTAACCTTATTTTTGTCCTTTGCGTTAAAGCCTTCCTTGAACAAATTTCTGTTATTGTTGTTCTTAATACCTACAACTTCTCGAAACATTGCGAGATGGTAGCTATGGAACAGAATTTGCACATATGGAAAACCATTAAATTTTTACATAATTATCTTTCATGCAAAATTTGGCAAGTTGGGCATATTGTGTCCAAAATTGGTGAGATTTTACTGTAGCCCGTAACAATACCTTTGTCCATACCCCAAGTGACTAAAACATCTTCTTGCAAGCAAACTAACCAAGATGATATCATTTACCGAGTACCTATTGAATGACACAAGCTTTGCTCTTATTACCCGTGCCTGACCCCTGCTGATCACTACTGCCCGACGCTTTATTCTCCCTGTCGTTGGCCAATTTGAGAGCCTTCATCTTTTTGTTGACGTTATTTGCTTGTGCTGCAATTATGGCTCCCTTGAATTTGCCTTTGGCCTTTGCCTTGCCATTGAATTCATTGATCATGCTTTCAACAGTAGGGGCTAGAGCAAGATGAAAAGAGATCAGATATTAACCTTTGTCAGATACACTCAATACATTTAATGTACACACAATATATGAGACAAATTTAATGTGTATACTAGAAGTTGTTAAAATGCACTTATTGGAACATGTCTTAGGCAGCATTTACACATAACTTTTATACGAAGGCAGGTACGACATCTGAATCAGATGGCAAATCTGCTCCTTCAGCAGAACACCATCAAGATGAGACTGGACGACCATGGATTTAAAAAAAAACTGACTACAACGGATTATGTCATGAGTTTCTATACTTTATTTTGTCTATGACCTTTTCTCATTTAATGATTGCTTTTATTGCAGAAAATTGTAAACATTATAACTACCATGACGGTTGTAGCTTAAACTTGTCAAAACATTAACACATCAACATTGGTATGAAATTCCCTAAAAGTGCCTTTCGCTTGCTATAAATTAGCATTGTTTGACCATTTTTCTGCCAAACAGAATGCGGGACTAAAAAATGTTCAACGTAATGCACATCGTAGTTACCTTTGCCCATGCTCTTAAGAAGCAGTTCCAGGAATACATCGTCACTGTTTGACTCCCCACCGCCACTGGCCACTCCTTGTTCACTTTCCAAAATGGTAACATCACCAATGGATGCCTGGTGCTCCTTACATAACCACACAATGTTGCCACTACGCAAGTGACATCTGAAACAGCAACACAAAATTATGCTTGAGATATACCCGCCCTTAATTTTCATATCATACCATGAATAATACGCTTACAAGGAACGTCAAATATTTCTAAAGATATGTGGGAATTTTCAACACTCATCCTTCAGAGTCGCTTTTACTAACTAAAGGTTAAAGGTTAAAGAGAGCGTGGCACTGGAGTCTGATAGAGTTGTGATGACCGCATTAATGTCCGGTGTCAGCAAGACCCAATGAAGTGTAATTACCCCATGACGGCGTTTTTCCGTTCAGTAACTTTAGCAGACATAAAGGGTTGTGAACGCGAGATAACATTTAGCTTCATTGTTAACTGCCAAGCACAGTCTTTTGTCTGGTATGACAACAGGCAGGCCAATTATCTACCAGGCTTATTACCGACCACATGTGAACACAACCAAACCCAGAGCGAACTGGTACACATTCCGAAAGAATAGATTGTCGTAACTTCGGTTGTAGTTGGGCGATTTTGGCAATTCAAAAACTAAACATGATCACCATTTGTCGAGGATTTCAGAAATGCTATTGGTTTATGTTCAAATACGTTATAACTTGACTTTTATTTTTAGCAGCACAGGCCAACCGTCAATGCCAGAATGGAGTTAATCAGTCGTGTAAGATGTTGGCTACAGGGGTGTTCTTCCCAACTAGTTGTTGGGCTATAGAATCAAACAAGTTGGGAGCAACGAGAAAACACCATAATACAGCCATAAACTGTAGTAAACATAGCTGCCTGTACATCTTGGCGAATTTTCAAAATGCACTAACCAATAATTTTCGTTAAAAACAAACACCACGGCGGTATTCAGCTGGAAAAAATAACCACGTATGGTTTTCGATTTTTAAAAATCGATGAACTAATAAGCTAAAAACTACAGATATTGGGTGCGAATGAAGATAAACGACCGTGCATATTGATATACTCGGTGGATTTACACACTAAGCAGAGTTAACAATATCACATGGATTATTCTTTTAATATTCTTTCCATCTTGTTTAACTAGATTTTTGACTAGGAAACAGTTGTACTTAACTTGTCATGCGCGCACCCGGGGGAGGGGCGCTCATTCGAGCCCCTCCCCCCAATTGGGAAAAGTGGGTAAAAAGGTCCGCCTGAGAGAAGCAAAAATTCAGGAAAAAGTAGAAAACAAGACTTAAGTCCACTAAAAGGCAGGAGCTACAAAAATTCGGAGAATGCACATTTCATAGCTCTGAACGTACCCCATGAACCTTTAGTAAAAGGTCCACATTCTCAAAAATTCAAACCCTCCCATTTTTTAGACTGGGTGCGCGCATGCTTGTGCCCACTCTTCATTTTTTATGACTAACAAAAAGCTAAAATAGTTATGTAGTCAGTGCAACTGAAAATTCCAGAGATTCCAAATCTTCATTTTAGCTGTCACCATATTTGCACTTTTGTATATATTTCATGATTTGAGCTCTAATAAAGATTAAACTTGAACTTATGACATGACGATCGTGTAGTTTTGTTTGTCGTGAAATGTTTAGTATAGCTGTAATCTGTAAAGTTCACGGATGGGTTCACAAATAACTAAACTAATTAAGTTTCGTTGGCAATCAAAGTCTACCACTGTTTTGGTACTTCAAGTTTAAAAATAAAATACAAGGATATCAACCTGTTCCCGGCAAGAAAAAAACAAGTTGACAAGAGTCTTAAAAATGAAATAACGAAAACGGGTATGAAACATATTTAAAACCATCGTTCCTTTGGGAAGTGGCCCTTAATGTCAAGATAAACACAAATTAACTTAGTTTTTAGTTATATTTAAAATGTACTAATTTAAAACTACTCTCCACAGTTGCAGGCTGTAACTGAGTGTGCATATGCCAGAACCAATTTGGGAGTAATAACAACCACCATTGTTGAGACTGTAAGTGCTAGCTATTACCTTTCCACTTTCCACCAGTTATGATTAATTAAATAATTCCTGTTCAAAATAATGCAAAAGCTGGAACCAGTGGCAATACTTATTTCTAGCCAATGCTATCCTAATGTCTGCAAGGATAGGTACATGTATGTAGCGTGCACTTCCTGGCCATGTGCTTTTAACATTGGTAAATTTTTCATTAGTGTTTGGTTCGCGGTTTTCACGTGAACAAAGAAATTTGGATTCCTGCTGAGGAAGATCTGTACGGGAAAGATACAATACAGTCCCCTTGACATTAGCACGCTGCATCTGTTATGAAAGGCCAAACCATAGTGGGACACATTCCTTGCAAGATCAGCAAAACTTTTGTGTTCTTTTTGAAGTTACGGCTAAATACCGAAATAGCAGCGAGGCTCGTGGTCTAGAAATTCCACACACAATGATTTTTTCAGGACTGTCATATCTTATTGATAAATTGAACATGTTACTGTAGAATTTTAGAACTGCAGGTAACGCATTTTCGCATGTACAAGTTCATGGGGTAGGCGCTTAAGTTAGCGAAGTCTGAAAACGCGTGTGGGGCGCTTATAGGGGCACGGGCGCTTATTAGGGCGAATACGGTACTTTGGACAGACTTCCATGTTGCTCAAGATGGGCGACAAGAGTTATATGTACTGTTTGTTCATCATCAAGTGATCTGAGCCAATTCTCATTATCTTTAGCTGCCTGGATGCAAATGAAAGCTATTGTAAAGATCAACTACCAGAGGGATTTTAACTAATTAATAACTCTCCGAATCAGAGCTCGACAGCTAATACCCACGCAGTTCTACTCCATGTCATGGGATTGTAACCATAAATAATCTATGATATAACCTCTTCAGCACAAGAAGCTTGCATGCACGTGCTTCAATAGCTGCAATCCAACTGGAGCACTGCAAGTTCACTGGTCGCCTCTAGTGCGCACTACAGTCGCTGGAATCAGCTCTAACAAGACCGCAGGACGGCACAGTGCTATTGCTGCGTAATTTTGTAAATTTATTTGTGAAGGACTTATTTGAGGGCAACAGGACCTTTATTGGGAAAATCTGCTGTTCTGACATTTTTACCGCCATTTGGCGACACAATGGAAAATCCTATAGCCATTTCAACATTAATTTGCTGTCGCCAAAATTACGATTTCAAAAACGACTTCTCGAGCCCGACAGAACAGAATGGCACTTATTGATTTGTGTTGTTTTATAAATCGAATACGAATTTCCATTTTACCTAGCGTGTACAAATTATTTTTTCCGATGCAAATATGCATCATGCGCGCACCCAGCCTTTAATATGGGGGGGCTCGAATTTCCGACGATGTGGACCTTTTACCGACAAAAGCAGCCGAAGGACTATAAACAAAAAAAATGGGGTGCCATGTTCACAGCTGCGAATTGTGCGTTTGCGCCTGCTTAGTGGACTTTTTGTCTCGTTTTGTCGGACTTTTTGTTTCTCTAAGGCAGACCTTTTTGTCCCCTTTGCCAAATGGGGGGGGGGCTCGTTTGAGCCTCCCAAGCCCCCCTGGGTGCGCCCATGTGCATAGAAACTATTTTTCCCTTGGACTCTTGCTGCACGAACTATTGGAGACAAACGCCGTGTTTCAAGGGTTGTGTACAAACTAATAGAGTTAACCAACTATTAGAGAAAACACTGTAACACAAGACGAGGACAGCGACAAAGTAATTTATACGCTATACCATCTTCCCTCAGCCAAGCCTTCAGGAGATCTACGATATTTACTTGCATTGACAATTGGAATTCCTTACCATCCAAAATAAAAGAAAGAACTTATATCATCCCTCACAAAAATAACTTTAAACTGCATACAACTACTCTAGACTTGCCAGTCCCATTGACATCATTCCAACTTCCTCGCAACCATGAAAAAATCCTAAACAGATCAAGATGCGGACTATTTCTTAAACAACAACAAAATTTAGACATAATTATAATATTTCACCTCTATGTTCCTCAGACAAATAATCATATTTTCTTTGCTTGTGCGGCATGCGGGGAGCAGAGGGCATAGGTTTTCCAGACACTCAAACAATACCCTAATGTTTACAAAAATATTCAGATCTTCCTCAATAATGTATAAACCAAATTATTGTTTTCCAAATGGATGTAAAGAACTCGACCTAAATGAAAATAAGGTTTTATTCAAAATTCAAAATTTCTTTTTAATTAATCTCTGTGAGACAGTAATATGGTATACAGGTAAAATAACTTATTGATTTATTTATATTTGTAATCATATGTCATTGTAATCTTAACATCATTTGATCAATTTATGTATTTGTGTATAATTGTAAATAGATTTCTTTGTATTTGTTTAACCCAGATACAATGCCTCTTGGTGCTTTCTAGATCTGTATATTCATTGTACTAACTATAACATAATAAATATTCAAAAGAGAAAAAAAGGATGAGCTCAGTCAACCATCCGTATCCATTCCCTAAATCAAGAATCTTTCTGAACAACTGTCACACACCTTCTAATTACATGGGGTTGACACATTTTTCAAACCGATCAACACAATCCGAGAAAAGTTGGTTCATCCAAAGGACTCTACCCCACTGACAAGAAGTCTTGCAATATATACCAGCTACTGTGTTTTATATCGAAGTTTGATGATTTATTGGTGTTAAACAATGAATTCAAGTTCATAAGCTGACACCAGTAACCCGTGTTGTGAACTGCTGAACAGACTGCGTGTGAAACCGATGACGTCATTGGATAATTTCAACACCTCCGTCTGCCATCAGGTGTCAGGTAACGCAACCGAACGTGCCGTTATCGAGTAGAACTACTCGATCTAAATTGATACAAAATAGTTTTTTTTGGGTAGCATTCTCCTTTAAGAGAAATTTGCATTGTATTGTCTGGTCCCCATAGAGCGCAATGTCAAAATCAGTTTTTTACTCTACATGGACACTAGTGTGCATATGCTACACATGCACAACTCAAAGCTGAGGACTTGTATGTAGTTATAGATCTGGAAAATTTTATATAATTATCTGTCAGACCATGCTAGGAGTTTAGGAGTTACAGCAGCACATATCAGATACCCCGACTGTGATAATGGTACTAACTCAAACCAACACAGCACAAAGAGGTGGATCAAATAAACTGCTAATCGAAGACTTCTAAGTACAGGGACAAGCTCAAGCTGCAGTGGTAAAGTTGAGGCACTTCAACCAAAAGGTTCCAGAATCAATTCTTGACAGAAGGTTGCCATTATAGTGGTCGGTATTGAAGACTTGTTATATTGATCAGTTTGAATCAAAATGATATGGCATTTTTGAAAGCCATTGTTTTGTGGTGAAATCCTTTGCTCTTTTTAAATACGGAAAAGCATTCTGAATTACACGTAATAAAACCATGGACTAAATCGATTTCATTGTTTTGTTTCAAGGAAAAGATTCACCACTATAAATTTGATTTATTCCAGCTAGAAGACGTTGGCTTGACCTATTTCATGCTGCGTCCAATTTAAAACACCGCAATCCTCACAGCAATCTTTTGAATGAAAATTCACAAAATAAATATCCTGGAACTGGACGACAATACAAAGAACTTACCTATCTAAGAGTCCAAAGTTTTCTTGCAGTCCACGTCTACTACTTTCAAAGTCCATAATTTTTCTTCTCAGATGCATGTAATCAGTCTTAAAGTCCTTGTCAACAGTGGCAACCTAATAAGTTATAAATAAACTTATGTACATTCAAAAAAATATTATTTTGATGAGCAGCAAACAAATGGAGAGATTATGTGAGACCTGGCCAGTCAGTATGCAAAGCAGACGAATGTTTGCAAGAGTTGTGTCAAAAATAGTGCTAATTGCGTGTCCACAAGTGTATGAGCAAATACATAATTACTGATTCTAATTACAAACTTCACTTCCAGGTAAGTCTCGAAGTTCACCCCAAGTTTTCAAAAGATGACAATAATGCAATTGATTCTTTGTCAATAACAACCAGACGTGTACAAACAGCCAGCTCATCTGTGTCAAACTTCAGGTCTGTAGATCACACTAGCCTATTGAATTGGTAATGAGCCATTTCCACAATGACCAACAAGTTTTCCAGAAAAAGTTAAGAAAATCTTTTTAGAAGAGCAGCAAAACCCTTTGTGGTACACGTTGGTAACAGTTTCAGAGCAATGTTGTCAGGATTGTAAAGAATCTGTAGTGGTGAGCACATATGCAGATAACTTCCATCGTATTTGAGGGGGACTTCCACCTTATCAGGACATGGCCTAACTGTGTTTGTAATAACTATCCATGCACAACTGACATTTCAGATAGGTGGCTGCCTACAATTCACTCTACCAGTTCCCGATGACAACTTCTCACTTACAAACCAATTAGATATCTACGCCAGTTGAGCTGGTGTACTTCGGTAGAGTTAATCACGAGCAGCCAGCCTGCAAACCACCTGTGTGTAATCTCAGACTGAAGATGTCACTAAAGTACAGGTATTAAGTTTACAATTTTTTATTAAGCCAAGTTTCCATTTGTTGTTAACAAACCATAAGAGAGTCTGTGATACCGTAATGCATAATGGCTGTGCAATCTTAGGGACATGGGGGACAGAAAGCTGGACACACTAATCACAGTCTGGGAAATGTGTAACCAAATGCCTTGTTTTGTTAGACACTTCTTAATGACTAGAGCTTCATGTGTACAGACGGACGTGAAATGGCATGTTATACTGAACAAAAATTTGCTGTTTGCTCAGGAATTTTTACCATCCCGAGTAGATGGCTACTGGAGATGGTATAATACAATGTTGGTATAATACAATGTTGGTATAATACAATGTTGGTATAATACAATTTAAGTGTGCTATGCAACTCATAGTTAAAGGAAACAACTTGTTCAACAAATCATACTTACTGTATTCGCCCTAATAACTGCCCATGCCCCTATAAGCGCCCCCACGCGTTTTCAGACTTTGCTGAAATAAGTGCCCAGCCCATGAATGTCTACATGGCGAAAAATGTCTTTCCTACAGCGCTAAAATTCCACAGAAACACCTTCAATTTGTCAACAAAATCTGGCAGTCCAGAAAAAATCATTGTGCACGGGAGTTTCTAGACCACCAGCCTCGCCGCTATATGTCGGTATTTAGCCTTGACAAGACACTTCAAACTTCCGCCGTGCTCTCAAAAGAATGCAAATTTTGCTGATGTTGCGAGGAGCGTGTCCCACTATAGTCTGGCCTTTCAGAACAGACGCAGCATACTTGTCAACGGGATTGAATTTTTCCCGCGTGTAGATTCCATATCTTCTCCCTCAACAGGATTCCAAATTTCTTTGTACATGTAAACACCGCGAATCGAAGACTAATAAAAAATTTGGTGTTAAAAGCACGTGGTCAGGAAGTACGCGCTACACACCTGTCATCGC
>NMRA01001543.1:3400-14868 GCA_002633005.1 Phoronis australis
GTCAAAGTTGAAGGTCGCGGGAACTGGCAACTTTTTCAACTTTTAAGACCACGAAAGTGAAAAATACTTACGTAATAACGTGCGCAAGGGTTTCTTCTACAAGTTCACGAAGTTTCACGCCAAAATTCGAGAGTTTAGTCTTCTCCTGAGTTGAAAATCAAATACCAGTTGTTTTTACCGGCGACCATTTTGCTTTGAAATGTCGGTCACGTTGCTGCAAAAAACTCGTGCAAAGTATTATTAAACGGATTTTGCGACGAAAAAAGACTAACATTTAAGTAAAATAAGGTATTATTTGATACTTTGAAGTAATTTTTATTCACATTTATTACATTTTTGAGTGATTTTTTGCCGATTGTAATGTGCAAATTTTACACGGTGACAGATACGCGAAGCGATTTGGTGACGTATGTTGTCCTCGCTAATTCTTGCTTGTTTGAGGGCTACCTAAAATCACAGCCAATTTCTCGGTCGCTACCCAACAATAGAGTGCAGCTACAGCCAAGAAAGTGGCCTTTTTTATTCACAGCATGTTCACAAATACAAACAAACCACATTCACTGAGCCTACGTGCAATGCCCACCTACAAAATGCCCCCAAACTTGACCTACCCCAAAATTTCAATATTTTGGCAGTGCAAATTGGCCGCGACCGCAGCCTAACTATTCAGTGCCACCTAACGGTACACTTTTATAACTCGCGCATGGGCGGTCTTGGCCTCACAGTAAACACAGTTATATTTCAAAACAATAAAAATAGGATATGATTTTCACACTACAAAAACACATATTTGTTGACATTAGGCCACCAAAACCATAAGAAACACCTACTTGATTTCGATGAACAGTTATATAGCATTGTACAGTTATTACTTGGTCACATTTATGTATTATGCTGTTATTGTAATACCACACACAGGTGTTCAACAATCACATTCAGTAAACCAGTGCCTGTTAACCTTCGATCGTATCTGAGGGGTGGGGCAACGATGAATGTCGATAATACCCAGGACCTCAGCAAAGAACGAGATTTTTCTGAATGGAAACTACTGAGGTGTTTAATCAGTTGTTGACAACCCTGTTCATTTTTTAAATTTGCCTTCCTGGCCTTGACAAATTTTGCCTGGGCCCTTGCTTGCGCTCTTTAGAGTCTTGTGGCTTGCAGCTGTGTGTGTGTGTCTTGTCACGTCATTGAGCATTTAATGATTGTTCACAATCTGCTGCCTTTACGTTAACATTGTTGGCAGTCTTGCCTTATTTTGTTTTGCCATGTTGATGACTGTGTTCATATTCCAACAAAGGTAGTATTGGTAATATTGGTAATGGTCATTCCTTCAGATGTACCTTAGACATTGGTCCAACTTAAGGATAAATCAGTGGACAACAGAAAGTGTGGAGAAACTTATAAGGTTGAGATTTTGCAATGCCTTGTTTTCATTGGTTAAATTGCACAGAGTTAAAGATCATCTAGAGAAGAATACCTCCACTGTCACTGCAGTTGGAGACCATTGTATTAATACTGTACATGCAATTACTCGAGAAGATGTGTATGTAATTGTTTGTGAAGACAATTTTCAAAACAGAAGGATCAAGGAAGTTATAAATTGAAATTGGATGGGAAAAGCGCTCACTGAACAGGGATTTTGGCTATGATCTATATTCAACTGGTTACCCTTGATGACATATCTATGACTGTTTGATTGTGTTTGTGTGTGAAGACATGGGAGTTTTTCCAATGTCTTTTGTTGCATCAGTTGTCACCGAGGAACAAACCCATGATGAGTTTGAAAGATTTTGATTATTCAAATCTTTTGACTCTTTGATAATCTTATTGATTATATTTGAAAGTTATTTTTAACAATTCTTTAGTGGAACTGATCTGGCATCACTGAGAGGAACAAAAAATGTAGAACTACCACAGAGAGGCATCAAAGAGTGCGTCCCAGATGGATCTTGGCTTCAGGCTAAGCGCCTTCAGAAAGCTTATGAGGATCGGAGCGAGGTCATATCTGAGCCTAAAGTAGAGCGAAAGTACGTTGAAATGATATTTAGCACTAGTTTAATGCAGCCCCATGTCTGTGCCCAACTTCACACAATGTTACAAATGTGTTTGAATTTGAATGAATTAAGTGAAATAAGTGGTGTAGAAATCGTCCTAATCAAACAACATTAAAGTTTGGTTAGTACAATTTAGCAGTCATGCCTCTCTGATGCAGATTTTTTATATACAAACGATTTGATTTTGATTGTTAGATTACTTCTTTCTGCATTTCTCGTATTGTCTAAAAATACTCCTTGTGTGTGGATCGCATCTGTGTAGTTGCTCCGCGAGCGACATCGTTTAATGATCAAACGATAGAAAAATTGTTTTTAAAAACTATGTTAGACCGCATTACTTCGAGTGTACACTACGTTCATCAAAGGCAAGAGATAAAATCAATGTTGAATAATTTTTAACGAAATCTGCATCATTAAAGATTGTGCGTCAGGAGTTTGTTAAGACTATCAAGTTTCAGAATTTAGATGTCATTGAACCCTAAGCTAGTACTGATTGTAGTAGAAATAATTGATATAAAATATTGATCAAGTCATGAGATGGCAAAGATACTGTTATACTTTACACCAGTCATGCTTTCCTTTTCATATGGCTTGTTTAGCAAGTTTGCTACAACTCACTGAAGTACTATTACTAGCAGAGTACTACCACTTTGGCTGTACAACTGAATCCTGTGACATGTGAGCAGGTAGATCAACATCACTCTGTTAGACTACTGTCTATAATTGGATTTGAAATGAATGTATTCTTAGCTACAAGTAATTTGTTGTAATAATGCTTGCTTTTAACATTTTTACAGGGGCAGTTTGTCTTTTGGAGTGTGGTGTTCAACACTAGGAAAAGTTCAAGTTAGCCAAACAAAGGTTTGAAATTGTGAACAATTATGCTCTATAAAGAATCCTTTGGGTAAAATGTCACCAATTTAGGACACAATATGGCAAACAAGGGGAATTTTGTTTGTTAATAAAAGATTAGTTATACCAAATAAATGCTATTTTTATAAAAGATTAGTAACATTAGATAAATGTTTTGTCATCATTTAACTTCACACAGAACTGCTACCACCAGAGACAATGTTTTCAAAAAGTTTTAGGCATTCTCGGCAATGTTTCCAGTAGCTTTTAAAAATGAAAAAGATGTTTTTCAGGAATCAGTGAATTTGCCGTAGTCTTCTGTTCTCATTGTGTATTCAGTGTTGATGTTGGTTAAAGGCAGATGAACATTGATTTCTAATGGTGAATTTTGAATAAAAATAATAGCAAATTTTAAAGCTGTTACTTAATGTTTTATGTTAAATAAAATAATTTTTAAATGATTTCTTTTGAAACGTTAGTTGTGAGTAAAAATTGTTATATGAAATACGTAATGTGCGGTTTCCAATGTAGGATTGAGGTGTTACCTGTTTGAAAGATGTTTTTTTGTCAATTGGATGTATTTTACTTTCTCTGAACGATATTTTGAACCTTTCTAGTTGATTTTTATGAAAACGAAGTGAACAATGCATTAATAGAAAGTTTGACACTGTGAGCAAAGAATGTATAAGCAGCTGAATCGATGTTGTAATTAGTCTGTTGTGCGTGAACTTGGAATCCTGCTTAATCTCAAGATCATGTATGTGTGAACTTGGAGTTGAATATTCTTTAGGGCAATCAGGTGATTTTTTTCAATTTAAAGAATTTTGGCCTCATGATCACCCATTTTCTCCTTTATCGTTACTTGTGTCAAAGAATCGTCAGAATTTGTGAACAGTTAAATCAATTATTATATGGTGAATAAATCACCAATAGTTGAAAAAGGGTAATTTAAAATTTATTAAGATGTAATTTGATTTAGTGCAGTGTAAATTATTATCAACGTGAACATGATTATTTGAGTGAACTTGTCAGTGTGTATTCCATCTTCACGTATTATGCGATCTAGAGATTAAGCAAGATTACAAGTTCATATGCAACATGGCTGCAAATTGTTATGAACTGGGGTCGGGAATGAAGATGGAAAAGCAATAAAACAGCTTTCTAACATGGACAAAGATTTTCGAAACTTGCCCGCTACTTCACAATTGTAGTTTGGGTTATTGCTATTTTATTAAACTCATTTTTATCAAAATCAACTGGGCAAAATCTTAAGATACCTTTTACAGTTAGCAAATGTTTGAAATTGACCAGAAACACCCATTAAAAAGGTAACCTGTATTTATTCCAATGTCATTTTTATTTTTAGGGAAAGTGCTGGGACAGGTTTGGCCACTACGAAGATGGTCAACTATATTTGAATCCAGAAGAAGCTCTTTATTTGCTGGATATTGTACGTTTGTTGTGTTTGATGGCATAAGATAGCAATGTATTTTAGAGGATGAGGAGGGTGTTCAGGCATGACATGTATTGGCTTGCCAAAATGAGATCTGTCTGGTCAAAAGTAGCAAAGTTAGTCTTGGTCTTTAACCTGACTCATTTTGAGGTCTGCGCTCACCGACTGCAAATTATCCGTTCATATCAATTTCGGCCAAAGTTTTGTGTATTTTTTTCTAAAAAGCTGCACAAAAGGATGTAAAACAAGACTTAGCAAAGTGTGAAACACCATGATTTGCCAAGCGATGATTTAAGAAATATATCCCACATCATTTTTGCTCATCCCAAAAAAGTGAGCAACTAAAAATATGTGAATGACCAGAACCAATTATGTTTTTGGCCTTATACTTGAGGGGGAGTATCCATTCAAGAAACTGCATTAGTTAAGTGCACTCCCAACATGTCCTAGTGTTCTTCCTACGTGTATTCAAGCAAGATGCTGCATCACATTTGAAATGTTTTGCATCATCTTTAGAAATCTTGAGCCTTGTTTGAGAAGCTCTCAACCATGTATAAAATCGTGAGGCAAGTTTGAGGAGACCAAGTCTT
This sequence comes from Phoronis australis, assembly GCA_002633005.1. Classification (NCBI taxonomy): domain Eukaryota; kingdom Metazoa; phylum Phoronida; family Phoronidae; genus Phoronis; species Phoronis australis. The sequence continues at coordinate 8,353 of NMRA01001543.1, forward strand.
TATTGCAGCTTTACAAGATTACTGTTGGGCGGTGGTACTTATTTTTATTATTTTGGGGTAAAAATAATACTGACATGATCAGCAAGTGAAAATAATGTGTAGCTATAGTTGTTTCTGTGAATTGGTAAAACGGGAGATTAGGAGACAAAAATACAATATGCAATTTGTACCGTGTTTGGATTTTGCTCAAGAACCTTGTATGTATTGTGAATTGATGCCATAATACTTACAGGTTTTACAAAACATGATATTAATTATTCATACCATTTCAGCATAAATGTACTTATTTGCCTAAGTACGGATTTCATATTTTAATTATCCAACCTTTGGATTGCAAATATACTTATAAAAAATTAAAGTTTTAATTCTGTGTGCACTGTTATTCCAGGGTTACATAGAAATAACTTATGGCAGTCTACCAATCAGCCTACAGCAGGCTTATTCAGCCTTCTTTCAGCGTGGAAATTTCAGTCTCTCTGACTATCAGGTTTATGCTCATCTGAATCGACTGGGTTTTGTCGTACAGAGGCACAAAAGGTATGTTTCATTGTAAATGTTACTTGCTTGTGAGCCATGCGGCTCACTGGGACATTTCAAGGTACCTAGATTTGTCTTGACTGGCACTCGAAGTTGGGTCTCTTGAGCACTGGTCAGGACATAGATCATTTCCGAATAAACTATAGATGATGTGACCAACAGATGGCGCTCTAGAAGGCTAATAACTCTTACATAAACCACATCAATGTACTGATTTATAGCAGCACAAATATACATAATAGTCTTAGTTTTAAGTGCTTAAAACCACCATATATCTTGTTTTGACAAGTGACAACATTGTCAGCACCATTAATTTATAGCACTGGATATCACAATCTTAAACTCAGTGTCCCAAAAATGAGAAAATAGAAGAAAATCGACTTCAATTGAAAGTTTCTGAGCTCCATGGGCTTGAGTATGACATGAATATACCCAGCACCAGTGCGTCATGTCCATGAAAACTCAAATTTCTTTTACAATCATGTGCCATATCCACGCTTTTCCGATGTCCCTTGGGAAAGTGAAAAGAGTCGCAGCCTGGTCAAAAACTAGTAGCCACAACCGTCACAAACAATACCTGGCTGTTTCTTATTCTACCATAAACATGCGCACACCCATGGGAGGGGTGCTCGAATGAGCCCCCCCCCTTTTGGCGAAGTAGGCAAAAAGGTCCGCTTCAGCTAAACAAAAAGTTTGAAAAAGTAGAAAATGAGAAAAAGTCCGCTAAAAAGTCAGGAACTACCAAAATTCAGCGAGTGCCCATTTCATAGCTCTCAACGTACCCCGTCCACATACTCAAAAATTCGAGCCCCCCATTTTTTTAGGCTGGGTGCGCTCATGATAAACTAAAAATGAGCAGCAGTATCTGACGACTTACCACACTAAACACAATGGAGGATGACTAGCGCTGTGATTGGTTGTTCTGACTTAAAGGTAGTATGCCACAAATAAACGCTCATAATTTGAGATCGGCTATTAATTTAAAATTCTTGAACATTCATCAGATAGTGTTTGCAGGTGTTCTAATTTGATAGTTGGTCGACTGATGTGATTGTTTTTTTTGGTGTTTGTGATATGAAATTGGTGATTATAAGCACTTAAAAATGATAGAATTCTTGTTTTCTGTTTAATTGCTAGTTCTCAAATTTTGTTTTAAGGACATGACTTCTTGAGTAAGTTTGTTTTCTACACCTGAATGCATGGACCTTTAAACATTTGTTCTGCCTTCCAATTAGACCTGTTGAATTGATTTGTTGTTTGAAAGTGAGGCTACAGATCTAATTGTGCTTAGATTTGCCTGATACTTTGTTCAAACATGTTGATTTTGACGAGATGCCAAATTGAATGTCTATTCAGAAGGTAGATTAGCCACTCAGAACAAGTGCTCACAAAGGCGTTTATCAGCTGTCTTACAAGTAATTAGCATATACCTAACATTATTGTGCGAAATCAGCAAAGTCTAACCACACTTCTCTCATCTGAGCTCAGATACCCAATCTGCCTTCTGATTGAATGCAACTTTTGATAGGCTTTCTTAGTTGTATGCGTGCTGTAACTGTGGTTTTAGGCTGTGCTGGGTATTTATTTTTCAGGTTTGAGAAGAGTCTTGGTGGGAAAAAACGTAAAGATGTGCACCCTCACACTGCCAAAGATAAGAAATTTAAGACTGCTGATGATTCTGACAGTGGTGAAAATATTTCAGAAGTGGATGCAACTCAACCACAGTTGTGTAGCTCCCTCATGTCTCAAGAAAGTGGTTATAAGGATAATCTAACTGATTCAGAATATCTGTTGTCATCAACTCGTTTTGATGACTCATGTACTGGTGTGTCTGCTGAGCGTCTCAGACATTTGGAGGGTTCTCAGTCTGCACGGCAGTATTCAGTGTGGGATTTTAATGCTATTAATCTTCCGGATATTGCCAATAAAACTGGAATGTATGTTGTTCCATTGATGGGTAACACATCTCTGTTGCCTAAAAATATCTCTCAGCACATGGAGTATTCGATTGATATCGACCGGTATCGTATCACTAGCAACAAATCGGGAATATCTAGAAAACCACAACCTGAAGCGGAGTTCTCGTATCAAGATTACACAAAGTGGAAGACATCTTCGAGTAATGCCAGGACCTGGCGTGAGCTTAAAAGGGAACTGAGGGAACGAAAGCCGGAGTTTATCAGCCCTGTCAGCCATCTTTGGACTGATGAAGTCACACCTTTGATTAAACCTGAGGATGGTGTGTCTACAGGTATTTTTGACTTAATTACAGGGGAGCTAAGCGGGCAAATAGAATCGTGGTGCAAAATTGTGTACCAGAAATGTGTACAGGGACATTATGTAGGCTATGGTGTTTTAGTTTGTTTATAATGTAATCTGTTGAATTGTATCTACAATAATAATTCTATACAAAGCAATGTTAATGTTAGTCCAAAGCATTTTCCACTTGTCGGTCTCATGTTGCAATATTTAATCTGTGCCCTGTACTTTGTTTTGGGAGATTATTCATGTATTCTGTGACTGAGACAAGGAAAGGACACTCAAATCCCCTTATCACCAGCTTGTTGCTCCCTCTAATGCCGAGTCATGAAACCAGCCCATTTCTGTTTGACTAACAGTGATAAGTTACCTTCAGCACATCAACTTGTTAATTCCTAGGTACTTAGTTCAGTCTCCAGCAGCTATGATGTGTCATTTCAATTTTTTCATAGAAATCAATTGCATACCAGGCAACATTTTTATTGAACCCACTTTCAAAAATTTCAGATGGTCTCATGGGTGCATTCCTGTTTAAACTTGGCCATTTCATCTATATTTTAGGTGCAGTTTTGGAAAAACTACAAGTCATCAAAAGCGTCAGTGTTTCAAAGGAAGATCCCGCCTTACTATGTCGCAACGAGTTCCAAATCAAGTTTGATGTCTACCCACCTGGTGGGAAGTATAAAAAGTCCAAGCCAGGTGTACCTGCGTTCAGAGTGTGCACTACTAGGTTTGTAATCACTACAAATGCTAGGTAAAATGGTGGAAATTGATCTTGGCCCTTTCGCTCTCAAGTTTTTTCAGAATTGCGTTCCCAGTGTCAGTTCAATTTCAGGGAAATGTAGAAAATAGGGAGCAATTATGAACACATCTGATTCAATGGTCAATGAAATACACACCTTTTATGAGGTTTAAGACTCGTATCTCAAACCAGAATTGTTTTGAATTTGAGTCAAAGCATCAATGATGGACAGCTAAGGGAGGCCATTGTATCAATCGCAATGCAACAGAAATCTTCAAAAAACGAGAACGAAATAGAAATAAAAACTGATTTTCATTCAGGGTCTGATAAAATTGCTGTCCTGTAGTCTGATGATGTCATTAAACTGGCGGTAGCTAACTCCCATGAGATTAAGAATTGATTTGGTCAAGAAGAGACAAGTAACCAACTCATGTTTGGCGGTAAGTCGGCAAAAGGTGCAGTTGGCAGTGAAAGAGGTAACAGTAAAATTACTAAAGGTTCATCCATGTATTGACATTTTCAAAATGTACACCTTTGGCAGACTACCTCCATTGAAAGTGTGCGCGTCAAAATTGCTTCTTAAAAATATGTGGAACGATCCTCTTTTCAAATTTTACTGCATTCTTTGGAGGTTATTAAGATCACTCTGTTAAGCAGGGTGTGTACAAGTCAACGCACCCCCTTGTGTTGCTCAGGCAGGTTACACAGTAGAGGTTTGGACAGATCAACAAAGGAACAGCAGTTGTAATGCAGTTTATTTTTCTTTTCTTCAGACCGTTATTTGCTAACCAATTTTTGCCAATCAAACAACAAAAAAGTTCAATTTTAAGTGATGGATTTAGTTTAAAGACTGCAATGTCTAAGATGGATGAGAAAAAGTGTTGTCACAAACAGGTAGTAGTTATCACTGCCAACCATCTCGGTTCCCTAGCGCCCAAACAAAAGAAGTCATAAATGTCCAGGTGCTGTGGTAATTGGCCATTGTGATCCCAACTCGAAAAAATCATTCATAGCTGCCAGTTGAGACATGATATGCAGCGCCTAGTGATTGATATACTGCTCTCTTCAGGTGATGGCCACCGTAGTTTGTTAGAGAATTTGAGAATAAAGCACCTGTTGTCAGACCAAAAAAAAACATAGTTGGTTCTGGCCTCTAACCGATTAAATTATTAAACGTCCGTCTGCATCAGTTTCTACCAACGTTTTGCGTTTTTTGTTTTGTTGGAAATCTGCGCAAAAGGATGTGAGGAGATAGGCAAGATTTGGATCACCATGATTTGCCAAGCGATGAGTAAAAAACATCCGTATCATTTTTGCTCATTTCTGGTGGATTTTCTTTTTCAAAAATCAAATAACTAAAAAATTACTGCACCACTGACTTTATTTTCACAATAAAAACACAGATCAACACTTTTTTGGCCTTAACTCCCTTCGCCGTGACCTAATCTCTCAGCCATGTGTTGCTTGAGTGTTACCCCTCCCTCACCATCTTGTTTCTGGTGACGAGTATTACAACCAGTTTCCACTGTTCTACAGGGACCGACAACTGGATTAGCCAAAACCCTCGTTCCTCATTTAAGGCTACATAGGGGCCTATCAACAAGACTGTACATTTATCCAAATATCTACCAAACTATAGAATTTAACCCAGCAAAAATATATAATTTATGCAAGTAGAAATTTCGTAGAATTTGATTTTTGGCTTCATACCACTAATTAGGTCACATGACCTTGCTTTTGTAAGGAAATTTAGCAAAAAAGAAATCTCCGTTCATAGCAAGACCGGATAAGTAACATGACAAAATTTCATACAATACAAATATTTAAGATAAAACCTGAAAAATGCTTGTTACAGTTTTCGTTTATGCAACTCTGAAAATTTTCCTAAAAATCATTTTGTTCCTTTTTTATGGTCCCTCGTGCAAAAGCGGAAGATTTTAAAAACAATTCCTAACAGCCTGTTGAAGAACATTGTATAAAGCAATGTATCTGAAAGTTTCACGTGAATCTGATCAGTCATTTCTGAGATACGATATTACGAATTTGGCCAAAACTGGAATTTTTCCAGGGATCTGCATACATTTAAGAGCTTAATGCAGTGGATAATTTAGTATGTTTTACCTATTTTGTCAACACACCAAGTGAGAGGGCCTGGACTACTAAGTGGGTCACATTCACTTATTTGGACTGTGTTTAAATTTGATTCACTTCATTGTCCTCGAATTTGTTTGAAATTGAATTTTTTATTCAAATTGTACAAATTCATAAACGCGCTAAAAATATCTAGTCTACATTTAATGTTTTGAAACATTCCAATAATTTTTCAATTCATTGTCTGTTACCACAGGAAGCTAAAAGCATAATTATAAAAATAAATTCATGCATGAAACATTCAACAAAACGCTAATTGTCAATGAAAATGGTGCCTTTAGCAGAAAAATTGAAATGTTGAACTTGAAATCTGAATTTGTGTAGAGAAAACCTAATGCAGCAATTTGGTGGTGGTTTGTTTGGTTGTTTACTTGACATAAACAGCAAGCAAGTTTTAACAATAAAATGTAATTTATGACATCAGGACATTGTGTAAAATGTCCTTGTGAGGTTTCTAGTATTTTAATTACATATGCATTGTATGTGGGGCACACCAGTAGAAAATGCAAATCAAAGTACTAAGGGTTAGCATGTGTCTGATGGTAATATGAATGATGAGATGGTTATTGGATGGAACTTAATGTTAAGCGTAATTCTGATGGGAATGATCAATGCTTTTGTGAAGGAAAAAACATTTTCTATCTCTGACAAAAATCATTTCCTTGCATTGTCCATTTTGAGTAAACCTCACGGACCATTCAGATTGAGAATCATCATCGTGATTCTACCGCTAGATTCAGAAAGTTTCCAATTATTATTATAAGTGGATGTGTCTTCAGAAACTCCTGCACTGTCACAATCTGCTCAATCGACAGCATCAAAGATAT
>NMRA01001544.1:0-14754 GCA_002633005.1 Phoronis australis
AAGCTCTTTCTTCACTTCTGGTCCTGGCTTTGAAACAAAAACTATGCAATGGTTGTTGCGTGAACACTATCATCATAAAGATATTAGAACAATCTGATCTATTTAGTTCTGGACAAGCTAAATAACCTATCGCAAGCTCTGCCAGTTGCGAAATGTCGCCCAACAAACAATAAATTTTACCCCACACCGTGTTGTTTGTCGGGTAAAATGGCGGCTTGGAAATGAAGGTGTGTCAAGGATGCTGTGTTCTGATTGGTCAGTTAAGCCGTCACTCAAAATCCTGGCTGGCGATAGGTCAATTAAAAAGAAACTATGAATGTCATGTCCGCATTAAAATCATCGGCGTGTGAAATGCATGTGCTATCATGCGCGCACCCAGCCTTTAACATGGGGGGTTCGAATTTCTGGCGATGTGGACATTTTGCTGACAAAAAAGCGTGAGGACTAAAAAAACGGGATGCGTCTGTACGTTTTTAGTGGACTTTTGTCTCGTTTTCTCTGAGGCGGACCTTTTTGCCCACTTNNAGCAGACGAGTACAGACGGCCCTTATAAAAAGCGATAGATGTTTTTCGAGATGAGACGAGGGTGGATATTTTTCCCACTTCACTTGGCGCCATGTTGCTAACCTCTCTGCCCGAGCTTTGCAAGCAGTGGTGTAGTGGAATGTAGACGCAGTACACCAGCACCTTTTTCATGCGCTCACCTTTCTCTGCATACCCTGATACGGGCATCGGCGCTTTCATAACACTAGTTGTATAAGGTGGACGAAGGCCGACAAACCGAGTTATTGCACCCAGGTGACTGTATCTACGTACACAGGACTGACGGACTAGTCCTTCTACTAGAACTAAAATGTTCCCGTGCATCGGTAAATTGAGTTGAGAACATAAATTATGACTCGTAGGAAAATACTTCAGTGCGTCGTATGTTTTCTGCTTCAAAGCAAAAATGTATTGAGAACTAAGTTCGGACATTTTGAAATCAGCACACATACGCACGTAATTAGACTGATCGATCGAAGTACGGAGTGAAATGTAGAGAAATGATATCTGTGATCAAAAAGTACTATGATGTCCTGTCTCAATAACGAATGCCATTTTATGTAGTTGGCAGCATTTTAGTGATCAGAAAATTGCAAATGCAGGGGATTTCATATCTCTATGTGTACGTCATGCATTTTCGCGTTACCGCAGTTTTGGAGGCCCAAAAATTTTCGTTTTGAAAGTTTGTAAATAGCATATTTTAATAGTTTGTGAAAATCACACGTGATAAGGTTTTTGAATTTTGAAAATTATTGCACAAGAATGTTACTTTACATCTTAAAATGTTTGTTCTATGCTGCAATAATACGTTCGTCATTAATTCTGCTGGATGTGCAACATAAATGGCCCAACTACCAAATCACCAGGCAGAGTTGGATTTTGAAGTAAGCCAAGCGACATCGTACAATTCTTGGCATGACACGCACGCAAGTGCATTTCAAATGCCGTGTGATGTGCGGAACCCAGGCGAAATTCCATCTAGTGGTGTAGCCGCAGATCCACGATTTGTCCATTGGTGTTCTGACAATATGCAAACATTGCCATTTGATTGGGAGTTTTATTTGGAGACACCAAACATTTTTTCGGGATTATTGTTACAGAATAGAACACGCGACTTTGGAGATTTTTGTACCGGCACCAAACAAAAACAGTGATTCGTTTCGATGTACCTTATATAACAAATTGGGTATCGTTAAAATGTAAGCCATATTAATCGTCAAACTCACGTGCGCCAAATTTAATACGGCTATATTACCCCGCCATCTGCGGTAAAAAAATACTACTGAGAACATTCAAAAATAGCCCCACCTTAAAGTACGCTCAGGCGTTTCTATACCTGCATGTTTTGAAATTCTGATGGATTATTCTGATATGGGTATCATTTTGATGTATTTTTTATTTTGTCAAGAAATTATATTTTCTGGTCGCGGTTTCACAACTGACTGTCCTTTGACAAGATATTGGGTGACTTAATTCAGTGTTGGCAAATAGCCGTCGGTATTCCACCCCAAGGCAGTAACACGGGTTTGGCGAAAATACTCCCCCTTTTTCGAAAATACCATTATTGGACGTTTTTGAAAGGTCGGCGATTTCCAAATATCCGCCTATGGGACTGTTTTCGAAAATTCCCGGTACTTTCGATATAGGGGTCACCGTCTGCTAAAAATCTCACTATTACTTTTTGGCTGAGTTGGTGGCTCACAACCATACAACCATTCTGATTGCAATTTTGTAGACTAGAGACGATTTTTGGGTTTAGGAAGAATTGACAGTTTCTTATAATTGAGATCAGGTTCAAACATGACGCTCAGTTGGCTTCGGTGCCGTCGAGGCGACCATCCGGCGGCATTTAATATGTGCTGACATGACCGCTATGATCCTAACTGTCAGCTTTTCCTCAGAGCCGGCCCAGAGGGAAACCCATCTTCGGCCGAGTAAAGAACAAACTGAGCAGGTGGTTTAACTTATTTGTTAATTTCTTTCATGACAGAAACTGAATGAAAGAGCCCGTCAGCGGCTCAGGGCTTAGCAACTAGTACACCTCGAAGGCCGGGCTCTGAGTACCCCGCGCTCGAGTCGATTGTCAACCTCGCCGGGAAACTGTCGATTGCTAAAATTTGATGACCACGGATGCATATTATACTCGGAAGCTTTTTAATAGAAGAATGCACGGAAATTGCGAAATTATTGATTACTTTCGAGTCAGTCATGTCAGTCGCGGGCAGTGTGGGGGCCCGGCGCAGGGGAGCCGCCGGGACTGAGGAAGGCTGACTGACAAGAATAAAACTGGACAAATAAAGCTTCTTTAAAAATAAAAGTTGCCCCAAATTCTTGTTGGAACACTTTGTACCATTCTCTGAACTAAACACTGAGAACCAGCAGGATACAGGCGCTTTTGATTGTAAAAACTACATGGCGCAACAGGCCGTGACTCCGCTGATCATTCAGTCCAGGACGCAATTGGTCGCATCCAATAGATGTCGCTTTCCAAGAGCCCAAAACAAACATGGAAGTTGGTGACCACGACAGCGCGGTTCTAGATCGCATATTTAATCCGCTCCTACCTAATAGTGGTGACACAGTGTTGTCAACGAAGAGCGATTCCATTCCAGGTACATCATGAACAGACTGTGTGCTCAAAAATAGTAACTAAACTTATTGCGTGTCTTGAGATTCTGTCTAAGAAGTGACTCAAGAGTCGAGTGATCACTAACCTTGGTCTAAACTTTAGACTAGTTAAAGTAACTTTACCGCCGTCTCAACTGGTAGTAAAGACTGTGGCCATTCCACAGCCAGGCCCTTCGTTCGCCAGAGGGTTTTCGGCTATGGCTAGTTATGCCTCACACTGATTTAACCAACAAAGTCATGTTGCTACAAGCACCTTTTGCACATAAAGGGAACCTTATGAGGCCGCGTAGACAGTGACCACCGTCTCTACAGTTCTTAGACTTAGACTGAGACGGTGAAGCTATAAGCTTTTCAACGAATTATGTCTCGGACTGTTATAAGTACCTTTTGCGCATAGAGATACACCTTAGGCCGTCGATGAAATTAATTCCTTCCAACGCGAACATAAGTTCTCAGTAATGAAAGTTCTAATGAAACGAGCAGACGTCTTTTGCATTCATTTGCCCAAATCGGTAACATGGCCATTTTTAACTCTGCTCGCGCTAGGAAATATGATGTCATGTGTGTTATGGTTTGTGTTATTTACTCTAGATAATGACCATTTCATGTGAATTTTTGCATAAATATGCGTACCAAGGTGGTTGAGTTGTTCTCTCTTAGTGGACCTCTGTGATGAGGGGCGTAGATTTAGTGGTAGTACTGCTTGGTTATTCCACTAGGTATATGCCCTCTTTCAAACCGTATGACCAAAATTATTGATATCTTAACTATTTTCCACATTTTTGATTTCTTGGAGACCGTAGCAGAGTGTGAATCTGTTTTTTAGCCGGAACAGGTTGGAGGTTTGGGGACATTTGTTTCTCCGCACATGATTAGGAAGTTTGCGCGGGTTGTGGTCGCGAAACGAAATGTGTCAATTTCACCCTGAATAATCACTATACCCTATATCGTGCCACTGTTGGAGAGTTGGCAAATCAGTGCTTTTTTGAGATAAACTAGCTGGCAGACCTACGCTGTGATTAATCACTTTGAACATTACAACGCTGTTGCCAATATAGTGCTTAATAGTGCTTCTGACACTTATAAACACTGCCTGACTGCCCGGTTGTTAATTTGCGGTTGTCATGGAAAACATTTGTGGTTCACTTGAGTGATCTACAAAGGAGAGTAACCATTTAAGCCTACTGTTATTTGTTATTGAAATTTCCTTGGATTACGCTTAAGTTGGGTGTTTTTAGAAAATTTTGATGGTGGTCCAATAGCTTAGGTTCCTCCGTAGTGACCACATAAAATGCATGCTATTAGGCAGTTTACACTGACTGAACCCAAATGTCTCAAACCTTTCCATACATGAGAGAAAATACTTTCCATTCCCGTGCTGGCAATTTTAAGTTGTGGACCAGTAGAAATGCCAAAATGCAATGAATTTTGATAAGATTGGCTAATCACTTCGAGGTTATTAATCATAGGTGATCTCTTTGGGAGTTCAACATAGCTTTTTAAAAATAGTCAAATGTTGTATTTGGTCTTTGCCTACTAGAAATCTTGAAAAAATGCTGGGTTCACAAAATTAGTTTTTCCATTACACTCTCCTAAGCAGAGGAACCTCCAAAAATGTGAAATTTCAATGGGTTACTGAAAAGCCACTTCTGATTGAGTTAATAATTGAAATTTTTTGAAAGTGGTATAATTTCACTGCGCCATGTCATTTTCAAGTTCTAACGGCTTTAATAAAATTTCCCAGTTTACATATTCTTATTGACAATGAAAGTGAATGTGTCTTCTTAATTTTAAGTACAATGAATTTTAGCAATTTGATTATTACACACAAAGTTACACCAGTCTGTTATTTTTTTCTTTAATGCCATATGCTGATGGCACATGCGCTTGCTATTCTTGTGTTTTGGTATGACGTCATTGTGAACTTTGCTCGGTTATTCAACGCTTTAGTAATAAATGTTGAACTCAAAATCAACATTTTTCAAATCAAGTAATCTGTTTTCAGACATCAAAACTGATAATTCATGTGTTTCATGAATCAGTGAACGTGATTTAACAACAACTACTTTGTGACTTTCAGTGTCGAGCCCCATTAACTCGTTTCATTGGTTAGAATCATTTCCTGCCATGACAAGGGAAATTTTGAAACTAATTTGTTAGTAAGAGCTAATCAACCTAGTTCATATTTTCCATGTTAAGACCTTACGGTTATTTGGCAGGAAATCCTCTTTAAGAAGGTATGATGAAAATGGGATTACTTATGAGAACATGTGGTTTGTTGCTCATAAGCCCTTTAAAGTCATACTATCAGTGACAATGTTTTCAATGTGAGATCATCCCTGAGACAGATTCGAACCTATGACTTTGGCAGTCGCTGTCCTAGTTGCTTTGCTGGAGAGCTGAAACCCAGTGCAACAAGTAGCTAAGTAAAACTATTTTTATTGAACTGATAAGGTCTCCATTTCAGTTAATCTTATATCATGATAAAGCATAAAAAAGGTTCCAGGTGATCAGTGCAATGGTCCCTCCTGAGCGACCTGCACACCTCAGGTACAACACGGAATTATTTCTTTAATCCTGCAGAATACCTGGAAACCAACGTGATGATTTTTTTATCTCTACTAAAATCACAAAAGCAACGGATTTTCCTGTTTTATGACTCTGGTCAAAGCTAATAATTTTAAGAAACCGTAACATACTCAATGACATCCAGCTTTTCAATCCTAAAACCGGCTTGTATACCTTTAATAACATGCTTTCATGTTGTTTGAAATTTTGATATTTACCGTACAGTTGAAGAAGATGACGTGATAAGCGGTGTGAAGAAGTTGGAACGAGACGGCGTTGAAGCTGCCGAGAGAGGCGACCTCGACTGTGCTCTTGAATACTTCTGCAATGCTGTGAACTCTGCTCCTCATTGGCCGTCAGCCTATAACAACCGTGCACAAGTACTCAGGTTGAAAGGAGACACTCCTGGTAATTAAAGATGCAATGTTCTGATAACCTGTCTTGTGTCTGAAATTTAAAGCAAAACTGTGATTTGGGAGACACAAAAATCTGTACTGTCAAGTTGAGGTAAAAATTCCCCAGTTCCTAAAATTCTAGATATTAAAATTCATGCTGGAATTGAATTTTCTTAAAACTGAAGATCATAATTTCTGAAAGTGCAGTTTGTACTGAAGTTTTGTAATACAATGGTCGAAAGTAGACGCTGACATAACAGACTTCAGAATTGATAATGTTGTCATGTTTGTCATAATTCTTAGAATTTGGAATTGTCAATATTGCCTGTTTGTAAAATTTGGTACTAACTCCAACCTTGTCTTGGGAGTCTTAATGACTTTTAATGAAACAGTCTTCTGGTCTATCAATGTCTCCGTTATGCAGTAGTTGATCCTCAGCCTCTTGAACAGATTAGCGATATATTAATAGAGCATAAAAATGGTCCCAGGTAATCAGTGCAATGGGCTCAAATGCACTGCCTGCGCACATCTGGTACAACACATATCTGACTGCTTGCAATTATTTTTGTATTTTATCATGCTTTATTGAAAATGTCGTTCAATTACTAAGTGAACTGAATTTTGTAGTTGACATCGTGTAATCGTGTGGTTTACAGGTGCCAAGCGTGATCTGGATAAAGCTATAGAATTGAGTAATGGTGTAGGGGCTGCAGCTTGCCAAGCCTACACACAGAGGGCGCTAATACGGCAGTATGAAGGTATTTGTAAATGACCCTTTTTATAGTTAGAGGATTTTAGGATATGCGTGTTCCTCTCCATCTGTTGGCTGTAAATCAAGGTGCCCATTCTCTGGTTTCATTGGTTGATTTCATTCTGTTTAGCTGACCAGTGTCCTACAATGTATAGCAGATATGCCACAAATCTTTAACCATAAAAAGGTCTATGGTATCAGACAATATCTGGCAACTGTTATTAACTTTTCTAGTTAAATTAACATGACTGCTGTTAAAGCTGCATTTTGACCTGTTTAGCTGGCTATGAAATGAAAAGTGAATTAGACCTTTTACTCTCATAAGATCAGTCTTAGAATGGTCTTAATGAAATGTGGTCTTATTGAGGAGAGCAGTGTTGCTACTGATTTATAGACAGATCGGACTGCCCCCTGTAGTAGACACAAATAATTACCTCTTATTTGTGTCTGACTCAATATTTAACGTGTTTGTTGATGGTTGTTCATAAGTTGGCATATGAGGAGAGCATGGCTGGTATTGATTTTTTTGGTCTGAACTAATTTCTGTGGCGCTCCCTTGTGTCTACCTCAACATCTTCCATGTTTTTCTGAGCTAGCTTTAAAAGCTCAGAACCACGTATAAAAAGCCTGAACATTTTCTACTTTGCATGGCAAATGAAATAGTGCTACTTATGTTTTATTATTTTGCTGTAAAATCACACTCTGCAAGCTTGTCTATATTTTATGTGACCTGACCTTTGCTCTTTGACCTGCAGGTGACACAGACAGTGCAGTGGAGGACTACAAGAGAGCGGCTGACCTGGGCAGTGTCTTTGCCAAGCAGCAGGTGGTCAACTTGAACCCATATGCTGCACTTTGTAACCAGATGCTGTCCGACGTGTTTGAGAAACTTAAGAGTGGCGAATCATAGTGTCGGCTTGGTGGTAGTGGTTGTGTGTCTTCGTGTACATAATGGAATAGTGTGGAATATCTGTACATAGAATTTCTGGAACCTCCCATGTGAAGCTATGTTACTCATCTAATGTCGAGGAATTGACAACTGTCTTCTCTGGTGTTAACGTTTTACCAAAAATACACAATTTCTCTAATGTCAAACAGCCATCATGTGTCTCTAACATTGTGAAAGCATTCAAATTCTGGTGGACAAGACAGGTTCAGTTTACTAAGCTGAAAGTTCTTTCACTGTGACGTTGACATTTTTTGTGCGAATCATTTGCTCATCTCACCATGTGACTCTACAACAGATGGCATAATGATAGTAAAGGATTTAAAGTACTGTTTTAAATCTCCATCCAAGTCGTAGGTGATTTTTATGAAGGTGGCGCTAAAGTGTCTGTGTCCACCAACTACTCTATCGCCATCTAGCAAGACATTTCAGTATGTCATTGCAATATCCGAAAATAAGACTTGTGGGCTGTATATGCTTGATTAGTTTGTTGACTGGAACTACGCAACCTGTTTGACAAGGAACTATGAATGGTTCATGACAGTGACAGCTGATGGCCAGATATTGTTATGCACTCTTGACATCATGACTCATTGTTGCCATTGATCTTAAAGATCCATGTAGTGCTAATTATGCTGGAAACTTCAAATTGAATTAAGTCAAATTAGCGCCTGTGAATATTCAAGTTGAAAGCAATCTCTGCACTTTATTCAGCACTTGTGTTTATCTTGTTAAATTAGGAACACTAGCATAGCATATTCAAAACAAAGTCAAGGGTTCCAACCCAAAACAATGGTTTTCAAAGATGTCTCTGAGTAGAACTTAAACTAAGAGAAGATGTGATGTAAGAAATCAATGTAAATGATTTTTGCCCGCTGTGTTACCAAGGGGATATGTGATACATGTACTACTGTAGCACATATCACAGCTTTCATCGAGTACATTATGTTGTTGAATGGATAAATTGGTGATTAGAGGGAAGGCAGATATTTAGCACCGAGGGGGTCTCTCTGTGTGCTGATTTTTCCCTCATTAAGATCGCAATCAGTCTTAATGAGAAAGAGAAGTCACCAAAAGGGTTTTGAGAACAGTACCTCATTCTTACATTTTTGGACTGCTATCATTACAATAAAATCTCGCCAATTTGGCACAGAAGGTGAAATTATCCTCATAAGGTTAAGTTTCATCAAATAAATACTCCAATGCTTCTAAATTCTATAACGTAGTCAATGTTTTGAGAAATTTTGGGCATTCACGGCAGTTTTAGATGTTTTGAAAAACATGAAACGGGCAATTTTGGTAATTATTTTTCTCCAAAATTAGTGAGATTTTTCTGTACAATATACAGTACAAACTAAAAGTAATCGGACAATGTGACCCGAAATTCTCCGTCATGACAGGTGGGTGTAAGCCAAATTCATTGTCAATAAGTCATGACCTTAAATGAAGGTAAATGAACAGGTCAGAAAGTTAGTACGGTGGCTTAAACATTCCTTTATTAGAATTTTGCCATTCCAATAGTTATGACCAGTAATTTTTGCTGTTCACAGAATTAGCCCTAATGACCAGGAAAACGGTATTTTGTGTGATTTCTTTTGTCTTGTATTATATGCTTGCAGTGCCACATTTGCTTCCTGTATTTGTGAAATTATACATCTTATGTTTTTTCACAAACACGTTAAATAAAACAGCAAATAACAATGAACAATATGTCTGCCCAGAGATCAGATCCTGGCATTAAAGCTATCAATGTTACATAGAACTTGTTAATGCATACATTAATCCTTATCCCGCTGTGAGTCACTGGCCCAGGCACTTGTGTTATGAATCTTGTCATGTCAAGCGCCTCTTTTTAGTGTAGGAGCCCATGATGGAGTTAATGGTCGTTCTTTTCTTGTGTTTTTGTAATATGAACTCTTTCATATTAAGGGTACCCCTGGTGGCGGGCCCTGAACATGACATCGACTGTCACTCTTTAACTGCTTTTTTTAATTGTGGATTCTTTCATCTGAAGGGGTATTTTTTGGAGGTGGCTCAGTCCCATGACTAAATCATGATCAACTACTGTTTTTTCCTATTGTGGAATAATACATCCCTCTCTGAAAGAGGGGTCCCGATGAAGGAATCAGTTGCCCCTCTTCCTTTTTGTATTATTGTTGTATCTACTTGCAATGCCAGGCTACCTATTTTGGGGATCGGGGAACTGCGACCCCTTGTTCTTATGAAATTGCATCCTGTACTACCTGCACGCACTTGAATTCAGACAATTTACCATACTTTAAAAATCCTGAGAAAATTTGACTTGCACTGCTTTCCATGTGAAGGGGGCCCGCGATGGAACTGCTGTTTTTTGTATTGTGGAAATAAGTTCAAGGACCCTATCTGAAAGAGGGGCCCTCTTGATGGAATGTGCTGCCATTATTTTTGTAATTATGTATCCTTCCATATAATGAGCCTCCTCAAATCTTGGAAGGGCCTCGGACAATTGCCCCCTTTGCCGTATTATAAATAATGGGCTGTGATTGCATTTGACCCATGTTGTTGTCCAACATCTTTGTTCCAGCATTTTGCTCAGTGACAAGAACTCTTTGCCTGGGCTTAACGCTCAGGGCTTCACCTTTAGGCACAGTCTTGTGTGCCCTTTACCTCAGTGTCCATGAGTGGATGTTTTGGTATTTGTTAATTTTCCTTGTAATGTAGTACATTTTTAATT
Organism: Phoronis australis; assembly: GCA_002633005.1. Classification (NCBI taxonomy): domain Eukaryota; kingdom Metazoa; phylum Phoronida; family Phoronidae; genus Phoronis; species Phoronis australis. The sequence continues at coordinate 10,545 of NMRA01001544.1, forward strand.
AATTTCCCAATCTTTACAGGGGCGGATCCAGGATTTTGAGTTGGGGGGCCAAGGCAGACATTCGCACCCCCCCGCGAGCTGCCAAATGGAATCTGTGAGAATTTTATGGGGCCATGTCCCTCTTGCCCCTTTCCCCCTAAATCCGCCACTGCTTATGTAAAGTTTATGAGACTGGACCAATTAATGGGCTTTTTTACACACTTGCCGGAGTCGGAGAAATGAGTTGTTGTGTCACGTGACCATTACGAGGAGGTGCTTATAAAGTTAGGTAGCCTCGCATATAGCAAGGCGTCAGTGAGTGTTTGAAACGTAGAATCATGGCGGAGCCTGGAAAATGCCAGCGTAAAATACAAGACAACATTTAGAACTGGCTCGGAGAGAAGTAAGCGATGGAATCTCTGTACTCGGCTAAGATGTGTATTCAAATTTTAAAGTAGCTGAGTAACTTTTTAAGAGTTTTCTAAGCTGCGCTACATCCGGAAACCGGCTGGACGGCTGACAAGCGTTCTCTCAAGCAGAGGCATTTCTAAAAATAACTTACGGTCTTAGTTTAATGTTAGAGTATCACCTACAATCCTTTGTGAATCCTACGGATAACTAAGGGCAAAACTTTAACGCACACAAATCATCTCCGGAGTTCAAAATAACGCCACTATCGGAACTGAATAAGTCAGTGTAGGCCTATCACTCCAGTAACCTTCGGGATTTATGCCGGGATTATTTACTTGAGTATAATGCACGAGCTGAAGTTTATTGGGGTTGTTTCTCGATAGCTTTTTGCTATTAACTATACTGTCGTAGCACACATAACTAGTAGAATTAAAAACATACAGTTAGTACTATATACTTGAGATTCATGGCAATAGGGCCCTCCCGGATTACACACTCGAATCTCGCTGTATTTACCCACAATGACGTAAACATTCGTCAGGCACATTTGCTGCCTCGTTTTCGAGCCACTGGATCGAGTTTCACATGTTGTTTGTTGTTGTCTGATTCTTAACAATTTTTTCTCGGTTGCATTACTCTATTCGTTCTTCCTATGCTAACGAAGTATGAAGTGTCGTGTTGTGGGCTGCAACAAAAGTTTTATAAACTGGACAAATACCCGTGGATGCGTGATCTGAATTTTTTTGCCTTCCCGACATTCATTGAGAGACACGAAAATGGTGCCTGATTTCAAAAACTAGATCACATACTTTCTTATTTCCATAATAACGGCGAATAAAAGTTATCTCTAATGCATACAAACATCTCCTGTTGAGTGACAATGTACCACGAGTGCAGTTTTCAAATGCATATTCTACGCTACTGTTACTGACTGCCAGTTTGTATTCTTTCCAGGAATCGTCATGAAACAATGCATGGAAAACTATGCCTCGACATTTTCGTTCTCAATGCAGAATAAAGAATCGTTATCAGATAAATACATGCAAGGTTGATTACATTTAACTCAACCAACATCACAACAGTCGCGTTTTGAATTACACTCTTTCCAAGAATCGTCATGAAAAAATGCTTGAAAACTGTGTCTCCGAGTTGTTGTTCTCAGTGCAGGGCAAAGAATCGTTATCTGATAAATACACATGTACACAAACGTTCTCTTGTACTACACAAAGTTGATTGCATTCGATTTAACTAACATCACAATAGTCGCGTTTCAGTTTGCGTTCTTTCTATGAATCATCATGAAAAAATGCTTGAAATGCTATTCCCAGAAATTGTTGTTCACAATGCAGGGTAAAGAATTGTTATCAGTTTTCTGCGTTTTTGCTTCTTTGACCCCGTTATCCTCAGAAATTTCAGGCAATATTTTCAATTTGTATCTATTAATTATTACTAAGACCATGGATGAGTTAATCCAAAACTCAAACTATTTCAGATTTTGAGTGAAAAGTGAGGCGCCGGACTTTTAAACTACTTATCAGAGTAGGAATTGTTTAAACTACATTTTAGAAATGTAGCTGAAGAAAGTGAACTACAATGCATAGTATGATCCATATCCGTGACATATGGTTATCACCCATTTATGGCTTTTTGTCTGATCTGAAGTGCACTGCACTCGATAGGAAACTGGCTGATTTTCTCATCGGAATGTGTGAATGAATGAGCTTTATGAAAAACTTACGTTCATTGCACTGTAGTCATGATATGAATAAAAGAATGAAAAGAAACAACAAGAAATTGCGGTTTTAATATGGGTGTGCCGTCTATATTTGTATTTTTATCCGCTTTATTCATAAAACGTACTAGTCGGCACACATCTGTTTGCAACTGAATTATACTATGAACTCGCGGTTTACTCTGTGGATGGGCGGACACAGGTTATCGCTGACCGGTGTTTAGTAGCTTTCGGTGCGACCGTAGACTGAAGATTGGTTCGAGTTAATCACTTTATTAATTTCGGCCGCACGTACTCAAGTCTATTCAAACAAAAGGAACTACGTAATGTCTGTTCTATGTTCCAGCTGGTGCTACAAAACCTTGACCAGGGGCGGATCCAGGATTTTGAGTTGGAGGGCGGGGCAGATCGAGTATTAGCCAAGAATTTACCCATCAGATACTTACACCCCGAATTACCAAATTTAATCTGGGATAATTTTAGGGGGGGGGGGGCATAGCCCCCTTGGNGATAATTTTAGGGGGGGGGGGGCATAGCCCCCTTGGCCCCCCTCTAAATTCACCACTACTTTATCACGTCAACATGTCAACACAGGCATGCCAACGGCGCAGCTCAATCTTCACTCACACTTTAATTTGTTCTTTTATTGCAAGAGTACTTGGTTTGCTGAAATTGTATTGGCATTTACTCGAAGCAACCTCCCCAACTTCAAAGCAAGGTAAACTGTTCAAAGGATGTTCGTTCAACCAAATCAAACTTTTTGCCTTTAATTGTACATTCCATGTCTGACTGATTCTCGGCCTAATTCTTGATGGCCTGGCAGCTACCTGAAGTTGAGGTGGGAACAGTCAGTTCATGTATCTCTCATGTCAGTCAACACTTCTGACACGTAACTGCGCCCGGAATATATGCTTGAACTTGTTGTTAGTTGTCTTGCGCCTAGATATGAGGTCTCACGCAATAAATTTAATCTCGCGAAGTCAATTACCCATTTGATGTTCTAAATAGTAATCGGATGGTCTAGTCAAGTGATTATCATGTACTTATCTAACTAAAAATACAACTCGTGCACTTCACTTGTGAAATCGGTCTCATAATATTCCTTACCGTGCATTCCATTTTCGTTACTAATAAGAACATCGAAACTAACAACAACTCGAGAAAACGTGATCGTTTATTGGAGTTGGCTAACCCCAATTACATTGTGAATTGGGAAATGGCGCATGCGCACATTACCTGCGTGGCAACGAGTCAGTGCCGGCTCAATCGCCAGCAACAAGATCTAATGAGCGTGGTATTATTTTTAAACTCCGAAGCGCTTGGCGATTAAGAAATCAGCACTTACATCTAGGTTCTCTTTTTCGAGGAGTCTAGTGACTTGATTTTGGCTGAAAATCAGTCTACCTGTGGCTTTTTAGTGGTAACCAAATCAGTCTACGGTTGGCTTAGTAAATCAGTATACGGGTGGCTTAGCCCGTTCACGAATTCAGGCTAAGAATAAAAGCCAGAAAATGTGTCTACGACTCGAAGCCAAAAGACAGAAAATCGTAAACTGCCTAGGAGCAAACTAAAAGAAAGTCAAAGTCAAACGGAAATTTTTCTTGTTTATAGACTCTTCGGCAAGAAACAGGTCCCAGAACGGGACGAAATGCAGTTTTAAATACCCTGTGTCAAGAAAATACACTAGCCTTTGTTATTAAATCACTACTAATACAAAAACTGTTGTCACGACAATCTGTGTCATGTATTTTCTAGTTGGAGGCGCCTGTATACCTTTATAATAGCGAAAAGAACAAACTGTTTTACGAATAGACGCCTTGATGGAGCCTGCCGTCAGATATTTTCCGGTAGGGTGAAAATATGGCGAATGTATTCTGACTGCGTAATTGCGTTACAGGCTTTCCTTTAGAACTTAAGTATTTTCACTCATTTACGTTTACCCTCAAAGTCGTTATCGAGGTGTGAGAACGATCTCAGTAATTTTGCTTGTAATGAATAATCAACCAGAAGCATGATTGCGCGCGCAACTGCGCGTGATTTTGTTTGAACAACATATCAGAAGCATGATTGCGCGCGCAACTGTGCGTG
>NMRA01001546.1:0-14714 GCA_002633005.1 Phoronis australis
ACTGGCCTACATCATTGGGCCAATACAGAAGACATTTCAGGGCCAGTATTGGCCCAGTACCTGCATGTTTACTGGGTAATATAGAGAGAATACAAAACAAGTTGAATGATATATAATGTTAACTGGTAAGATGGGCAAAAAGGCACGTCCAGATGTACTCAAAGACAGCTCATTTTCATTCTTGCAAATTTAGCGAAAAGCCAGTAATAAGATTGCCTTGTTGATGACAATCTTCTAACACGGGGAGCCATATAATAAGTGGTTTTCACTGAAATACGCAAGAATATGAATTGGCCTACAGGCTGTATACACTTGGCAATGACTGGCTTGATTCATCTTTTAGTGACAATCATGGCTGTATACACTTGGCAATGACTGGCTTGATTCATCTTTTAGTGACACTCATGGCTGTATACATTTGGCAATGACTGGCTTGATTCATCTTTTAGTGACACTCATGGCTGTATACATTTGGCAATGACTGGCTTGATTCATCTTTTAGTGACACTAGTGGAATGCTTGGAGTAATTTGCAGGTACATATAGTCTCACATAATAAGTAACGTGTCTATAAACACCACACAACGCTTCCAATGTTACCTTAAAGGCGAAGGCAACCTTTTTTCATGCCATTTTGAGCTAAAATAAGGTTGGTTGGTTATCCTAGACATATTTACCACTTAATTACAGCTTTTCGTAATTTTATTAATTACTCGCCCGCTACTCCGGAAGTGACGTTTTAGGAGGCAAGCATTTCGCGCCAAATTTCTTTTCATATAGTCTGACTGTGAGAGCTGCCGAGTCAGTCATTGTTCTACCTCGGTTGTGTTAAGTTCCGTCGTCGTTTGCTTNTACTTGGTTCGATCGTGTGAAGAACGCAGCGTTACCCGTCCACGCAACGTACAAAGCAGTCGAGAATTACCGTGTGTGTGGCAAGCACTTTCTGCCGTCCGATTACGAATGGGATTTGTACACTGAACTGATGAAGGTCCCTGCGAAACAACGCCTGAAGAAGGATGCCATTCAGTCTGTGTTGATTCCCGGCAGTGCCCCGTCGCCACCCCTGAGAAGTGCTTTTTTTGAAGAGAGAAGCCTCGCGAGCTGTGGCCAGTACAGTGACTGGAGCCAGTGGAGGCATTTCATCTACTGTCACCCGTGCCTCCGAACGTACCCCAGAGCGTGCTATTCCTGGAACCAGTAGTGATTCGCCCCGTGCTGTTTTCTCCAGCCCAGAGCCTCTACGCAGCCCTGCAGCGATATTGAGTAGTGGGAGTGATTACAGGCTCAGTTCGACACCCAGTGAAGAGGACAGTTCGTCGTCCAGTGAACAGATCGGTGAGCCAAACTTTGAAAAGTTTATTGTGGACTAGTCTAAAGTGTTGGAGCTATTTGGAAGGTGCGAGGTATGTGGCGAGGGAGTCACCCGACACGATGTAAGCAGTTTGGGTGCTTAGGTCACCATCCAATGGGAGTGTGTCGCGGGACTCTCTGGCAAGTGGGACAGTTGTCCCGTGGTATGGCTGAGGTCCACTAGTGTCCAGTAGTGGCTTGGCCTCGTCAAACTCTGAACAGCACAAGCATTCCATTGGGGTAGGCATAACAACGCACACAGTGCATTTGCAACAAGGTGTGTCACCACGTCTGTCCCCAGTAGCTGCCTCGTTTCTCGCAACAGCTGCCTGTGCTTGTGCGTACTCTGCCTCGTTAAACTCGGGCTCAAACATGTACCCACCCACTGAATGTCCGTGACAAAATTCCTCGTCACCACTGCTGTGAACAAGGTCTCCGTCACTCACACTACTGTCACTGTGATACGGGTCACCGACTCCAGCCATTTTCAGCTTATAACACACTAAACAATCCCTAAATCCAACGTAGTCGAGTTCTCTACTAACCTATCTTGCCGCAGAATACTCGCCGATGGAAAGTGATGGCGACAATTGTTGAAAAACAGCACAAAACAAAAGTAGAATAGAACAGATCCGCACGGTAAACTCAACGCAAAACCAAGTGGCGGGAAACGCTTGCCTCCTAAAACGTCACTTCCTGAGTAGCGGCCGAGTAATTAATAAAATTACGAAAAGCTGTAATTAAGTGGAAAATATGTCTAGGATAACCAACCAACCTTATTTTAGCTCAAAATGACATGAAAAAAGGTTGCCTTCGCCTTTAACACCAAGGAATGTCAATCCTTGTCTTACTAAATAGACAACAAACTAGTAGTGGATCAATATTCACACCATCTTCATTCACACTTTAGCATGCAATAGGTGGTTGATGGCCACTGGCAACAATGTACCAATTTAACTCAGGTAAAACAAAAAATACATATTTCAAATGGTGGCAACACCGTCAACTTCATCAAGTTGTGAGCTCTTTTTGCAGTGAGGACATGTGTACACAGGATACAAATCTGACCGATTTACGTGTTCACTGTGTATGTACATGTGACGTGTCAAAGTGGATTTGAATTCTGGCATTTGAAACGCAAATCTTCTTCCATACATAAACTTCCTATGAGACAACATGTTATTGACAATCTTCAGCATGTCTTCTAGATGATGATGTGCGCTGTACTTTTTGATTACTTTACAGAGGGTGGTTATGTAGGGCGTCCCTTCATGGGTTCGGAACGAAACGTTACCTGCAAACAATTAAATTGAAGAAATTCATGTTCATAAAACCAGAACATGCAAATATTAAACATTAAAACCCTGATGATAAATGACGCACTCCTTTGAAAGCTGCATGTATTTGTACGTAAAACTAAACGCATATTAGTTAAATTGTCCCCGTCTTGCCAAGACACCATCCAACAAATATTTTTAAGGGAACATTTGAAACAAGGCCCTGCGTCATCAATGTTCCAACATTCTCAGTCTGATTACAAAGAGGTGTGGTGGGGGGTGCAAACGCGAAGTGGTTGTTGTCTAGGGCCATTGGCTCGGTTACAAAATTCAATAAACAAGGTTAGGGCAAACGGGAACAAAGGGAGAGGTATTTAGCATTAAACAAGGGAATGGACCGTCGTGCCCCGCTCCCTGCCGTGGTACGCCAGCTGATACAATTTTGCAAGCATTAAACTGCAAATAATTTGATGTTTCCAGAAATGGTTCATCGAAAGTGTATGCCAAAAGAGTATACGTGTACTCTGTACTTGATAATTGTGTTTTTGCAACCCGGTGAAGCGGTTTTCTATTTTTAGTCGTTGCTATTCTCATTCTAAATGGTTACCTGAAGTCCAAAGAAATAGGTCAGGATCCCGATTTCAATTGAAGTAGTTTGTGTCATTCCATTACAGCTAAAATAGGCCAGGATCGTTCTTTCATATTTAAGGATCTGTATCATAATACAGGTATGCCAGCTTATACATGTACGTGTCACGGTATTTTCACGTGATGCCCGTTGAGATGGAGCAGAACCAGAAAATGCACTGGAGGGTGCACACTCAGAGCCCTTTCCCCGATTGGCAATCACTTCAATTCAAGGTTTGGCTGCAATGCTCAATGCAAAGTCTACCGGGGTTGAATCATCTTGCCATTGACATAGCAGCACTTTGATTCAGAGTAGCCCCACACGATTGATTTCAACAGATTTTCAAAAGTGTTTTAAGAAGCTCACCTTCAGTCGTGGCGTATGCCGTGAGCATATGGGCATCAGGTGGTTGATCCATAACATAGTCAGTTGTTGTGTCTCTGGTTTCAATACATGCAGCAGTGGCTGCTCTATCCGGTCTTGTGACACGGCAAGACTGATACATAAACACTTTCGGTAATTCTGAAATAAATATGAGCATTACACGAACTGGTAAACAATTTCTACACACAGTGCGTTAAACGCAGCAATTTTGAGAACTAACATCAACATGGCAGGCATTCTACACTTTTGTCAAAATGACGTAAAAGAGCTTCAGACATCAATTTACAGGCTAAACGTTGAAATCGTGGAAAAGGGCCATTTACTACATGCTGCACTGGTATCATGTCACCATAGCGACTACATTCCACCAATGAAATGAATTATGATGGAAAAGTTCACAACCACTTTCGAGTCTATCGTATGCTAGCACCTATTTACTTGCCAAACACCCGGATGACCTAAATGGAAATGGAATCAGTTGTTCATCACGGCCTTTAAAACAATTGTGATGAGTGTGCATCATCATTTTGATAGATAACTGGTCTGAAGAAATTGAACAAAAGGATATCTTTTCGCAATTTGAGTTTTAGGTGGTGAGTAAATAAAAGAACATGTACGTACTATTCATTCGTTGTACTTCATCTCCCCGGAAGTATTTACAAATGTCTCTAAATGGCACTAGGTGTCCATCAGTTGTTACGATGCCATCCTGCGAATGATATTAAGTGAGCCAGAAGCGTGAAAAGTAAATCCTTGACAGATGTACATGTAGTCTCCCAAGGTTTACAACATATGTTTTAGACGAACATGTTATCTCCCAAGGTTTACAAAATGGCAAATATGCCGTTAAAACACATGTAAGCCTAAACATTTTTTCTTCTGTCGGTGAACAAATTCATTCCAGGCTTCGCTAATCAAAACTCTAAGGGAGTAATACATTAATTACTTTCTCAGTCCAGACCAAATAAACCCTCTGTTAACTGTTTACTTACGCAGGCCACATGGAATATTTCCATATTATGAGCAGGTTTCACATACCAATTGCAGAGTTGCATGTCAATTTCAAAAGGCCTGCTTTGTGTGAAAACACCCATGATTTACCTCCTTCAGTGGAAGGTCAAATTTAACGAGTCCTAAATATATGTACCTATAATTTAATTGCTTTGGTATAGTAAACCACCTGAGTGAATGGATTCTTAACTGAGACCGGTCGAAAATATTCATAGATACATGTGTATTACTGCAGTGTTCACCATACACGAAACAAGTTTGATGCCCAGTATTGAATTTTGGACTGGTTATATCAGTGTTTTGACCTACACAGACATAATGCATGCTTGATAATAGTACAGGGAATATAATTTAAATACCGTAAGGTTGATGTCTAGCATTGACTTATTGACTGCCTATACATGTAGCATTGACTTATTGACTGCCTATACATGTGGCATTGACTTATTGACTGCCTATACATGTAGCATTGACTTATTGACTGCCTATACATGTAGCATTGACTTATTGACTGCCTATACATGTAGCATTGACTTATTGACTGCCTATACATGTATCAGTATTTTACCTACACAGACGTAAATCGTGTCTGATAGAAAGTGCAATACCTGTAATTTGAATAATGTTAGATTTGAAATACGCATCATTCGACAACTACGTAAAAACAACATCCCAGGTTGGCGATGGAGAGGAAAATCTGACAATTTAGGGAGTAAAGTGTATATAATCAACACCTTGAATTCCCCATAATTTAGCTGAGGTCAGCTTGCGCAGAACAAAAAATCCTCATTGACGTAGTTATGACCATCTGGTAAGTTCACCAATACAGGTTGTAGGGTAACCTGTTTGTGGACAGCACTAAAGAAACTTAGATTGGGGTATTTTGAACGATGGTTACAAATGCAGGCTTCCAAGCAGTTTTTGGCAAAAAGTAGGAAAAAAGTAGGACACGGTTACAAAAAAGTAAAAAAGTAGGATCTCTAAAGTGAAAAATAGGAAAATGAAGATACAAGGCGAGGCATTCAGGAATAGTTTTCAATGATATTTAGCAACTACGTTCACCGTATGACACACGGAGTAGTTACATATATCATTAGCTGGAGAACCATCGGGACTTCATTCACACTTTCGAAGTGCTGTAGTGGGGCGCAGGCGCACGTAGGCACAGCCAACCACATTTTAGCTTTTTAACATAGCGCCTACTCACCGTAAGTTACGGCTTAGTGGGGCGTAAGCGCACACGCGTAGCCTCAGCCAACTAGCTTTTAGCTTTTCAATGTAGCACCTACCCACCGTAAGTTACGGCATAGTGGTGTATAACTGCACGCACGTTGTTGCACCCAACCACCTTTTTACATGTTGATGTGGCGTGTACACGCCAAAAATGACGGTATAGTGGGGCGTACGCAGACGACACTATTGTAATCTAATATTTAGGCGTGGGGGACCACCAGGCATACAATTATGTTCTCTGAGAAATGGAATTTTTATTGATGATGTAAGATAAAGAAAAAGTTATGTTGTCCCATTTTAGGTGGATAAGGGGTGCTGGCGAAGTGCCCCGAGGACAAATTCAACGGGCAAATGCAAATAGCAGCCAACGTATAGTTTCTGGGCGTTACAGTCCTATTTTCCTTGATAATTGGGTTTGAGTCAAAAAGTAGGCTTTGCGACTTCAATGCACTTTGAAATTCAGCGCTCATGGCAATACCACTACAGCACTGCACTTTTGACTGCAAAAAGTTAAAGTGCGTAACCCTTGTGTAAACCCCCTACTATAGAAGCAAAGGGCATCTTAAGTTGCACAATCCTCTACTTTGGTCCCAGGCGGGTTTGGGCAAAAGCGGACCCAAAATACCATTTCATCAAAATTCCCTGTGCAACACCCGTTTCAAGTTTATTTCATTCAAATCAACATCCAAATGGTACAACTTTAGAAGTGAAAATGACTAGAGGTATTAATTAAGACGCCTACTAGTTATAACAGCCAACCAACGGTTTATTTCAACTTTTAAGTGCATGAAACGTTTTACTAAAAGCTATGTTACTAACTGCAGACACCATATTCCTGGGGATAGCAGACAAGACAGGGGTGTTTGGAACGCAATGGATAACGAGACTCCCAAAAACGAACTTGCAAAAAAAGGAATGCGACAATTGTGATTACTACATATAAAGCATATTATTACAAATAAAAAAACAGTGCAACAAAAATGAAAGAATACTCAAGTTACGATACATCTTGGGGAAACTAAAGAATATGGCTTCAAATTAAAACTAAACTGATTGAAGCATAACTAGTGGCAACAAATGAAAGTAAGTGGGATTGTGATACATGGCACAGTTGTTTCATATAATAAAACCGCAGTTCGAATGGAAATACTAATTATTCACTAAGCAGTTGCTTAACTGCAAACATCTAAGACGTCCTCATTCTAACCGTCACGTGATTCCAATTCCATTAAAGTTAAAGTAGCATGATCTTCGTCTACGTCAATTTCAATATCAATATCAATATCATCATCTCTCAGCATTGCCACCATTGTCATATGACTTGATTCTCTGGAATGAGCGAACAGTGGCATATGTTCTCCACTGAACCAAATGCAGTATTCGCCGTCAACATTCTCTCATCCACTGGTAGGTGTTTTGTTCAAGATCTGAAGAGCGCTACCAAATAGCTTATAAGTAAATGAACTTCTATCTACATGATGTACTAGGACAGCTACTCACAATAGAACACTGCTGCCGTCAATGCTTTCACGCTTCTCAAATGAGTGTTTAGCATTGACTTTCGTTTGCAGGTTTTGTCCACCATATTGAACCGCTGCTTGGTGGATGATTTCCTATGCTGAAGAAATGCTCTCTGGAACTCATCACCTTTCACCATGCTTGCATATGGTCACTTCTTTCCTTTCCTTACAAACGCACAGGTATTGTTACAGTGATGACTTGTTGGCCGAGGAGTGCACCACCCATAGATTGGAAACCTTAGTAACGTTTAAGTAACGCAGAATGCCTTGTCTTCTAGTTACAGCCTCCATCCACAACATGGTTGCAACTTAATGGACACGGTGTAGGAGACAAACTAGGATGTCTGTGTTAGAAATTCTTACGATGATGTTGCCAGATGTGGACTTGTCCGCCTCAATCATATGAAGAATGACTCTGGTGTTGGCTTCAGAGTGATTACAAGTTAGAGCTTGAACTGATTCCCTGCAAACATTTACTTCTCTATCTCCAACAAAGTACCAAGTGCACTCTGTCCATTACCCCAAATGCACTTCCCTTCCATCTAGACGAAGACTTTAAAACTTGCTTGACCAACCCTTATTGGAAAAGGCAGGTAGCTCTCATTTCAACGACCCCCTCTTGATATGTTTTTTTGAAGCCAGAGTTCTGTTCAGGTCCTTCTATAACAAGTTCCCTTTCATACTACAGGGTTAAAACCCTAATATTAAGTTCTTAAGTTGTGGATATGGTATCCAAGGTTACTAAACTATCTTTTGGGAAAAGAACATTTGTTGTACTTTAACGTTTAAAATGGAAGTGTCAAACAAATTCTTTATCTCTGTGATTGCTTGTTCAAATTATTTAGCAAACATTATGTAGTGACCATGTGAAAATGATGTACTTTGAAAATTGTTTTAGGAATAAGTTTGGTCGAAGATGTTCCCCCGTAGATCACTCAACCGTGTCCAGTACCAATGTTTTGTTGGGGAATATCAGTCCATGATGAAGTTTATGTGAGTCCCCAAGTTATGTCATTTGTGCAAGGGTCGTTTTCACATGTACAAGTTGTAAATGAATAAAACGCAAATAGCCTTGTAGTCTAGTTCCTGCTATACAGTAGCATTGTTTGGAGCATGCAAATACATAAATTGTTGATTGGTCGTTAATAAATAAGCGTCTTAATTAATAACAGAATATGTTTTTGTGTGTTAAGTTGTTTCTTGTTTATTTCAAATAAAGTTTTATGCATAGCAGAAATAAAAAAATGTATTATTTCTTCTTTTATGCAAGTTCATTTTTGGAGGTCTTGTTATATCTATGGTTCAAAAACCCCATCTAATTGATCGTTAATCAGTGGGCATCTTAATCAATAACACATGCATTTTCATGTCTTAAGTTGCATGACTTTAATTTGAGTGGTGAAATAAAAAGTCTTGAAAGGGATATGGCACTTAAAATTTTATTTAAATGAATTTTAGGCCCTCGTTTGGACCACGGAAGGATCAAACCCCAGAATTCTGAAACTTAAGACGCCCTAAACGCACCTTTCCTTCAACTGTAGATTATGTATCATCGAATTATGAACTCAAACCTCAGCTGCTGCTGACTCTCGCACTATGCAGTCTTTAGTTTAGCATTGCTAGAGCGAGGAAGTCATTCACTGCTGTTATTGATAAGCTAAAACGACTTCTCACTACCACAAAAACATAATTAGATGTAAATTTTAAGCAGTGAGAAAAAGTAGGAAAAAGTAAGAAATGTTAAGAATTTCAGGAAAAAACTAGGGAAAATAGGAACAGGCCAAAAAGGTAGGAAAAAGTAGGAGATATAGGGACGCTTGAAAACCTGCAAATGCGAAACTATTCCCAAGATGTGACCTTTCCGGAAATGCCAGGTAAACTTACTGAAGTTTGCAAGTGCAAGCTCTATTTTTAATAAGGAAAAATATTTTTGTAACACTAAGTAGTCACTATTAACTCGAAACGTGTCATGCATTAGGACAAATTTTAAGTCAAAATATGAGCATAGGTATTAGACTTGCATGAGTACAGTCAGTATTACAACATGTCACACTTGCAACACAACAGGCCAGGACATGCATAAGTCTATTAAAGAGCATAGGTATTAGACTAGGATGAGTACAGTCAGTATTACAACATGTCACACTTCCAACACAGCAGGCCAGGACATGTATAAGTCTATTAAAGAGCATAGGTAATAGACTAGGATGAGTACAGTCAGTATTACAACATGTCACACTTGCAACACAGCAGGCCAGGACATGCATAAGTCTATTAAAGAGCATAGTATACTTTGACACTGTTGACGTAATCATAATTTAAAACCTTATAACGATTTTGAAACATTTGTGACTCATTGTCATAATTTAGTTTGGAAAAAATACATGTAAGACTATACTTAGTTTACTGTAATGATTATTGAAAATCACCTTTTCACCATGTGAGAGAACGAAGAAGATGAGCTGATTATAGTCTTCATTTCTGAGTTTCACTTGCAGGTATTTAAGTATATCACTCATGTTTTCCTTGTTGAAGTCATTGCCACACAAAACGTCGTATCCTGGTGCATATCCTGTAAACGTTTCCGTAAGCAATTTTTCATCTTTGTCAGAACCTGCAAGATTAGTTGAAGCATCAAATCAAATCAAGGTAATAACTTAAGGCCACTTTACAACGGTAGTTTTCGATTTGAAATTCTTGAACATATTTCACACTTACCAACATGTGGGCAAACGTATAACATTGTCTCCAGTTACAGAAACATGTAAGTGAGTTGCCATGACAACTCCTGTAATCAAGAAAGTAATGGGGATTATCGTCTATTCAAGTGACAGTACACCCAACACAATGACTCAAAAACATCTTTGGTTTGGGGTCTCTACCGTTACAAGATTGACGTCATCCCTTGTTACTAGCTCAATTAAGACATAATTTCAGGGACAAAGACTCAAAATTCGTCACTTCTCCGAACTAATTTAATTCCAAGTGCAGTCATGACCTCGATCATTAAAGGCTGTGATCGGTTTGAAGCAATAAAGAACCAATACTCGTTGTTTCGAAGACCTGTTTCATAACTGCAAGCAACCTATATGACAGGATTTTGACAGAGAGCCGCTCTTAACTGCTGCATTCATGGCATGATGCCCTTTATAGTTAACCCAAGCCCTTCAATTTCCACGAAAGCAGCTAAAAATTGAAACAAAATGCTACTAGCAAAACCATACCGTGTCTTCTTAGCCTTTCTCTGTCCTCATCTGTTTCAGCATCGAAATTAATGTTGTTGACAAGGACAACTAGACCTTTACCGGTTCTTGGATACACGCCTTTAACATAAAAGATACACACATGATTGTGTGAATTACTGAAAAGCATGAGGGTGTTACATGTTCGCGCTATGGGATGCAATAGCGGAGTTGCAACGCCGTCATGTTGGAAATGGGTTAGAATGTTGCACTGTGGTTAATGAGGTATTCTTCAGTAAACAAGTATGTCGGCAAGCGTGGGGTCGTACCGGCCACAGGGAGGTTATGCGTGTTGTGTGCCTGGCTGCTATAATACCCGCAGGAGGGTGTTGCATGTTCACACTATGGGATACAATTGCAGCGTATTGCGTGTCTAATGAAGGCATACACTGGGTGGTGAGTGAATTTGGTTTGATTTAGGGTCATTCCATGGATCAAGGCAGAGCATGTATTCAACAGTACCATTATAAAAGCAAAGTTATACCAGAAAAATGATCAAAGATTACGAGTTTGAGAAGGGATACCCCATCTGCCATTTCCCTGCAATTTTCAATTGGAATTCCACATACAAGCTGCTTGAAAAGTGTAACTTCCATATTGGTGCTCTCTAGAGTTATGGGAGCGAGGGAGGAATTTGTGCTTGATCCTTTCACAGAGTGGTGTATAGACATTCAAAATGGTTGATAGTCACACCACTTCTTGTCCCAGTGTACTGCCTCCCTGGAACTAGTCACACTTTGCCACAATTGCACATGTCTATTGTTTCCCTTTCCCTACAACGGCACAGCGGAAAAAAAGTCACCGAAACAACTAAACTTTGTACACGGGGTTGGGAAATTTCTGAGCTCTGCATGCAAAGCGTGGTAAACAGGTGCTTTGAATGAATTACACGACAAACCTTCAGTGAAAAATGGCATTCTACCAGGTCGCAAAAAAAGGTTATTTACAGTAGTGGTGTGTGACCTCATGAACTTACCAACCGCCTCAGTTGCTCGGCCTTCAATGGTCTGAAAAGAAATATAGAATCTGGTGAGAGGGGGCTTATAAAACCAAGTCTGTCAATGTAAGAGATGAAGTTGTGTATTGAACATATATCTTTCACATCACAAACTATTGCTTTACATAAAAGCACAACGTAACTTTGCTGATACTAACTCGTGCAAATTTCATGAACTTTCACTTTTGAATGTGGCTAATTTTGGGAATTGGATTTTACAAAAATATTGTAAGGGGATTAGAAACTACCGTCACAGAATCAAAAATGTCATTGGGGGGACCATGAACGTTCTATCCATACGGGAATCAACATGATTCATGCTCTTGTCAGCAACAACACTCCTGTCAACTTCCATGATGGTCCCATGAACAGTTAGGACAGTACTTGAATGTAATATGAATGACAACTAAGGAGAAAAGCAGTAATTAGATGGGTCCACAACTCGCCTACAGGTGTCGTCAGCTTCACAGGGAGATATATCACCAATGTCATTAAATTCCCGCAAGGCGTTCACAGCTGCAGCGGACGGACCAGACCGAAATCACGGCAGTATGCACCCATAAGCGTAAATGTGGGAGCATAAAATGTACAGTAAGAGTGTGTTTAATGTATTGAAATTTGATTGACAACAATCTTGGGGCTAAGGGCACTTTACAAATATTTATTACAGATCATTCCAAGGTATGCAAACTTGAAAAAACGACCAGAAATCGTAAACCAAAATTACGTCATAACATGAGCAAGTAAGATAATAAATATTTAAATTAAAAGCATTTGTTGATGCTTGCCACATTTTTAACAGCTATCTGAAACTCCGTATAGTTCCAGCAGTACAATGCTTATTTTTCCCCATTCACTTCTGTAACCAATAGAACATCGCGTACTTTCCCAATGTCCAACGTTTTGATTGGATGAAAATGCAATACACAGCGCCGCCTTTTGCCAACTAGTCATACAATGTGAGAGCGTGAGTACCAGCTTTTTCTACACAAATGTGCAACATGACACAGCGGGTCAATTACGAGCTTCATTAGTAAAGATATATCTATCCACACAGAAAAATGAATATGCCCCCCACCTTAGAGATTGGTAACCGGATGAAAAGACATGATCTAAAGCGTTGTTTAAAAACTTTGTTTTTCGGATGTAACTCTCGTTTCGACTTCGTTCACGACAGCTGGAGCATGCATTTGATGTTTAAAGAGTCGCATAGGGGAATTTTACTGGGCGTAATACATAAACTATTGCAGTTGACGAGTCGAACGCGAAATGAGAAGTCAAAGCTGAATACACACGATTATTTGTGCTATAAAGCAGTCGTTTAAAATGTTACACGTCTCACTAATGGACTTATTCAGACAAAGCTTTATATAGAGTGCGTACTATATAGATACATGTACATTGGTTGAAGAACCATACCGTGGTCATGGCAGTGTTAAGAGTTCATTGGTTGAAGAACCACACCGTGGTCATGGCAGTGCTAAGAGTTCTACTTCTAAGGGGTGTGTGAAAATGGAAATTACGATGACGATGGAAACCCTACTCGATTAAGAGCAATTGGAGGTCGGTTGTGGGAAATAGGTGACAACACACGACGGGATGCCTAATATTAAGGATTTCCACCTAGAGTGGCGTGTCCCAACTTGGTGCATTACTGGGTGAAATTGACTTCGATATTTATGGTGAACACCAATTTACCTGGCGTTTCCTCGTGTGCTCTTGTGGCTTGTGACCTCGACCAATGACCTCTTGGTCGTCTTGATCGCGGCCTTGCAAATCAACGGACGGAGTTGAAGTTCCCGTTTCAAGCTAAGGAATGCAGAAAAGGTAACATTAATCGTCAGTACAGAATTGTTTTGTCATTCACTGGCATTCAAACATACTTTACAAACTGTCACTTTTCTCACCACACATTTTATTGGGAAGGTGAAGCATGATTCTAATGTTAACCTGCCCCAAACAATGAGGCAATATTACCCCGGCTTACTTCATTTTCCTGTGACTGACATCATCTTCAGTTGTCCGTTTTCCCCTTAGGCAGCATGGAAAATGTGCTGTACATCGGACAAAGATTATCACGTGCACTTACATAAAGAATTGGTGGGGATAATGCGTTTATGAATAAACATGACGTGCACATATATATAGAATTGCTGTGGATAATAGGGTTTATGAATGAACAAGACTTGCAATTATATGAATAATTACAGCGATATCTTCAATAAGTTTGTGCACAAACAGGGGTTCTCCGATAATTTAAACAAGAATTCGACTAAAATCCGTGCATTATAGTATAACACAACGACGTTTATCAATCTTTACCTACATGTATAACATGAACGAATATTGGGAAACAGCGGACCACAAACAAGCACTGCTACGCTATCAATGTACAGCCTAAAATAAAACATTAAAAAGCCATGATAATTCTTCCATGCATGTCAACCATATTTTGCTCTAACCATAAAAAACATAACAAACCATAACATTGACGAAAACTAGTCCAAATATACACTGTACGTACTTGCCTATTAGAGGCTCTTACTGTACATATACTTTGTGTGAGTGTTTCTTTGGTTACTCCATTGGCTCTGTAGAGCAAAACTAATGATATTAGAGTATTTCGACAAACAAAACTGCCAGCAAAAGCCTAAGCGAAGGTTCAAAAGCTTTATTATGAACATTGGAAAATGCCTATTTTGGCGCTACGCCATAGCATTACAGAATTGGCAAAATATACCCGTATTGTTGACATATACATTTACATCTACATATACATGTACATATATATGTATGGACTCCATATCGAAAACAGAGCTCCAAGTTATGCTAACGTTTTCCTATAGAATCTGCAAAATACGTAACAAAACTTAATTCCCGTATCGGTTGACATGTACATAAAAACGTATACACTACACATTGAACTCGGAACTCCAAGTGTACTACCAAACGTGTTCACTACATATTGAACTCGGAACTCCAAGTGTACTGCCAAACGTACACACCACATATTGAACTCGGAACTCCAAGTGTACTACCAAACGTATACACCACACATTGAACTCGGAAGTCC
>NMRA01001547.1:0-14713 GCA_002633005.1 Phoronis australis
GAAAATATGTCTAGGATAACCAACCAACCTTATTTTAGCTCAAAATGACATGGAAAAAGGTTGCCTTCGCCTTTAAGATCATGCACTGGAATTTGTCTTTAAAAGCGGTCAGTTGTGGTGCAAGTTACCAGAAGAAAATAACCTTGACATGGCAACATAATTTAGAAACTTAGGCACACATAGAGTGAATTTTGAGTTAATTATGTGCACAAACTTTCATCGCTGCTTTCCTAGTAAAGATCTTGATGAGAAACACCAAGGCGATTATTCGCATCGTTACAAAATCGTCGACAAACTGCCTTCGTGTAATTCACAAACAGTTCTTCTAGCTTTCGATTCCATATGTACCACTTACGCTGAGGATTTCACTAGGGCGCTCGAAGGCCGGGCTACGAATTATGGTCAGTGTAATTTACGTTGCAATTAATAACTTTCTGTAGTATGCAAGTAACAAAAACAATCTTTTATTAAAAAATACTTGTATATCTGGTGTCAAGAGGGTATTTTTGTCACTGGAGTCTATTTTCAAAACCGACTGCGACCACCTGGTTCAACGCCCACGTTTCCGCAGTGGAACCAACTGGTTGTTCACACATAACAACCTGAAACCTACACCTCTAATATTACCGACACGTCACATTACCGGGCTACATGTACAACAGCTTACGTAAGTATTTTGCAAAAATAATTCATAGATTTAAATGACGTGGATATCGATTATGCGTATATGTAAACGTCGCATGTTGCGATAGAGATGTAGACCGACATACATGGGTGGATCCAGGATTTTGAGTTAGGGGGAGCCAGGGAAGAGTATTAGCCAGAATTTTGCCTGTCAGACATAGGCAATCCCGAACTGCCCAATGGAATCTTGGAGAATTTTAGGGGGGGGGGGCATGGCACCCTTGGGCCCCCTCTAAATCCGCCACTGACATAGCATTATTAAAAACGGCCCGAACACTTTTCAATACAGCTCTTGCTGTGACTCCTATAAGCGCTTGACAGGCGATATCTATCTTATACCCTTTTCAGAAGTGCACTAAAGGACCACGGGGCCAGAACAACGTTAAGAGAAAATTTGAAAAATGACCGCCATGGGGCAACGTTTTGACCAATTTCACCCTAAAACAACAGGCCTCGAGAAGTCAAAAAATACGTGTTGCGTTAATTTCATGTCCGACTGGTTGGACGAAAAATGCGACGTACCAGCAGGGTGAATTCGAAAAAAAAAACAAAACAAACTTCAGGACTAAGCACCACTTATGCTGAAGTATGATTTCGCCAAGCAACAAATTACCTGGTGTACCAATAAACAATTCCAACACAATATGAAGATACTGTACTGTAGCAGCTGGCGACAACTTTGAAGGTACTCACAACGTCAGCAACAACCTGCACGGACTGATAAAGGATGCGACAGTAACTTACTCTAGGCTACGTGCACCAGCGCTTAGCAAAAAAAAAAGTTGCGAGTTTTGGTGAAAACGTCCCCTGGAGCGTTTGTCCCCCTCCGTTCTCAGTTCACCCACACTCACTACTGACCACAATCTTTCATTTCAGCGGACATGACTTGCCAGGGTAACCTGATGTGCTTGGTCTGCTTCTTGATGGCGCACGTGACATTGTCATTGGCGTGTCCTGAAAACTGCACGTGCACTCGGAACTCGACCGAGTAAATCTGTAAAGGTCTAGCGGAGATTCCAACAACCTTCAACTCGCCTGTGTTGAAATTCACGTGTGGAAACTGTCGCCTGCGGCAAATAACAGCAAGCTCTTTGGTAGGATTGACTCAAGCCGAGAATATTAGATTATATGAATCAGAAGTAAAGACCGTTGAACCGCTTGCATTTTCTGCTTTGAAGAATTTAAAAATGCTTACTTTATACAAAAACCAACTAACCACACTAGATGGGCGCTCGTTTATAGGATGCAACAAACTGACTTACTTCAGCATTCGAAAGAATGCGGTGGAAACTATAAAACACGGACTGGGGATGTTGCACAGTTTGGAAGTTTTAGAATTGGGCTACAATAAGCTTAAGGATAATCCGAAATTCCTAATGTCGTCATGGTTCCCAAACCTAAAGGACATCTATTTGGAAGGCAATGTTATTGAAGAAATTTACCCCTATTCCTTTTTTGGTTTACCAGCACTGAGGTATCTGGAACTGAGATCCAACCACATCCACACGATTCTCAACCACGGCTTAGAGGGACTTGGGAACCTCAAAACACTAGACTTGAGAAGCAACGAGCTTAGCGACCTGCCGAAGGATGTATGGAAACCATTGAGGAAGCTTGTCGATTTACATTTAGACAGAAATAGATTATCGGTTATCAAGAACGGTATGTTTGACCACTGTGAACACCTTCAAGAATTGGAGCTGGAAGACACGAAAACAGGAATTACAGCTGTTGAAAAGGACACATTTCTAAAACTGGAGAGTCTTAAATCAATATCTCTGCAGGGCAACGCGTTTCCTCTGCAAGACGAGTCGTTGTTCAATTCCATGCGAAACCTCACTTTCTTGGATCTTAAATATAACAACTGCACACAAACCCCCGAGAACATGAAGCTACCAAACCTTGACATGCTTGACATAAGAGGAAATGCGATAAGGAAGTTGACTCCTATGAGTTTTCCCAAGCTCAGAACGTTTTTGGCAAGCACAAATGAACTGACATATATCCCACAATACCTTCAATTATCCGCCTCACCACAACTCTCCAGGGTGACCCTTTCTAAAAACAAGCTGACCAAATTATCACCTTTACCGCTAGCTAACTTCAATCTCACGCGGCTAGAAGTCTCAAAGAACTACATTTCAACGTTTCCGGAATCAGAACTCAGACCACTGTTCTCTAAAATCATGTACGTAAACATCGACTACAATCCCATACACTGCAACTGCGAAGCAAAATGGTTGAAATCTGTTACGTCAAAGTGATTTTTGAATACTATTGTTGTATCATTTTATCTGCAGAGGGAGAGGGTGATTATTCGATTGCTATTTAAATGTAGTTAGTTTTTTGTGTAGTTTTGATTCAACCTGCAGTCTTAGCTAACCGATGATTGTGCATGACCTTGTTTCCATCATTATGAATTTGTCCAACGGCTCTGTAAAAGTTTTAATTAACCAATAATGATCTTGTGGGCGTAATTTGTAGATTTTCACAGATTTTCCGTGTAGTTGTGTATCAGATAATAAGACTTGGCTTAGCTTGCTGTCTTGTGTCTGTCCAATTTGATACACCTCTCACTGTCAACTATCCACTCCAGTGTTAGACAAGCAGTCAGTACGTTTGTGAATGGATAATACCTTAGGGGTCCGCTTGCATTTTTTTAGCTTTGTGATTTTGGCGAGCTGGAGTATCACAAACGTCTTAATATTGATGAGGCTATTGTAGCGAAAACCAGGTTAAAAACACTGGAATAAAATGACTTGAGTAGAGCGTAGGACATGCTGAAGCCACACGTAGACCATGCGGTTATTTTTCACGTCACTCTGTTATTTCCCTTCAAGAATTTTAAACAAGTCAGTTATTGAAGGACCAGCATGTAAATTCAGTCCCTCAGGCGCCACTAGCGACTTGTCATTTTATTCCAGTGTAAAAATTGATTTGACAGTTCTCGTGCACTGTCAATCATCCTGGTGTACAAGCAGCGTTCTGTTTTCATAAAACTGTCAGGTTCACCTCTGACCTGCCTGTACCTGGTTGTTGTATCTCTGTAGTAATTGTGGTTTGTGCATATGTTTTATAAGTGTAACAGCCCAAAAGTTTCCCTGCCAGTACCACTCGGGTGTGTGGCGACATCTTTTGGCAGTGAAAAAAACATTTGAAGCCAAGCCTGTGTATTAGCCGGGAAACTTCAGCGGAAATTTGTGTAACTTTTTTAAGAAAATTCAATAGCCGTTCATGCCCGTCTGAGGCTTTCAGCTTTTAGGCAACATTCCGAATGGTGATTTTTTATTCTTTGCACAGAAAGAAAACTATTTGAGAAACAAGTAACAGTGAAGTATAGCTTGATCTGTAGGGATGTAGTGTTATTGAGATGACACTATACTTTGCTGAAATGCTCATTAGAACTTTGTCAAAATCATTCAGCTCAGAAATTGTCAATAAATCTGGTCACCAAGCTCGTTTTGTTATCAGTCTAGAATAAGGGAGATCGAAAGTTGACTGCATTGCTTAGTGCAGCTATGTACCTCCGTTCCAAACAAGAAGTGAACTTCTGATTTGTACCATTTACCAATGTGAAATTAAGACTGTCTCGTTTCTTACTCCGAATAGAAGTGATTTCAGAGTTTGCAAAAAACTAACAGTTAGTATTTCCTCGAGATCATGTTGTGCGCACCTACATGCTGTGAGGAGCGAATTTGAGAGCTTGGTCTTGAGTAATTCTAATAATGAGTTGTCAGTTCTTTCAAAGCTCCAAGATCACGTCCAGTGTTCTAAGTCTGAAAGTGGTTTTCGAGATGGAAGGCCGCTTTAATACATTACTGCTGTAATGTTCGTCTTTAATGATAAACCAGCAGGAATTAAATCCTGGAGATACCCTGATAAAGGGGCATTGTTTTAAAAAATACTAAACCCTGTTTTGAGGATTTCGACCGATTCGCATTGTATCACTTGATAATGCATCAATGACGTCCCACGAGTGATATAAGCAGGATTCAACTAACAGACTCCTTGTGTCACAGGTTGGATTATAGTTCTTGGTTCGTGGGCTTCCCTTGCGGTGAAATTCGCCTAAAGCGTAGGTCACGCTTGCGGTTTAGAAGATTTTGTAAGGAGTTTTCGGATTATGCTCCAAACATTTTTGGGTTGTCGAGCTGTTTCATGGAAAAATTTTGTTTCAAAGAACTAGAAGAAAAAGTTATTTTCAACATTTGTTAACAGGCCAAAACCATGGTTGTTATCCTTTTAACTTATTGCCGGTATCGAAGACTGTAAAAAATGGTTTCTGTTATCGACACCTGGGACTGAGCAGCTGCCCAACACCGCGCCTATATAGTGAACCTCGCCTACTGCAAGGCGCAGGGATACGCCATTTTCTAGTCAGAAAAATAAAAGGTAAGTTAATTTGCCAGGCTTTGTTTCTCGACCATTTTATTTGTGGATTTGGTTAAGCTTTACCTCGGAAATGTACGCATTCATGTACTAGTTAGCGTCTGCCGTAGTTCGATAAATTGTAAAGCAAATTTTTGTAAGCTAAGTGGAACAGTGTTGCTGTCATTAAAAGTGAACAATTTAAATCTTGGACTCGGAAGTCTTCAAAATCGAATATTGTCTTTGAAACTTCTTTATA
Organism: Phoronis australis; assembly: GCA_002633005.1. Taxonomy (NCBI): domain Eukaryota; kingdom Metazoa; phylum Phoronida; family Phoronidae; genus Phoronis; species Phoronis australis. The sequence goes on from NMRA01001547.1 coordinate 5,312, forward strand.
CCCTGGGACGAGAATTTGTGGATGCAGTCCCATAGGACTCCTTGCGGGGAGAAAATTTCATTATTCAGGGTTTGTAAGGTTTTTAATCATTGCCGACGGGTGTTAGACGGAAAGAAGTCTTTGAGATGACGTGTTTGTTATAACATTTTTGTGGCCTATCAACAAAATACAAGTCTGCCTTATATGGTCACTATGCTACAGGTACCGTCATTACAAACTTTCTTTATTATAAATCTGTAGTCAACCCATGTCGACGTCACAGTTCGAGCACGTTCTAGACACATCTCCGAAATTGCTTCTAAATTCAGCTTTCATAAGAAATTCGCTGCCGAACAACTACTCTTCAAGCCATGCAACACACTTGAAATTTTTCGTGCTCAATAGTCTGCACTCGCACGAAAGCATAGATATAATAACACGCAGTTCTCCACAATCCGAAGCTTTTGCTCGAGTGAGTGATGGGTCAGCCTGTCATTCTTGAGATCGTTTGTAAGCAATCCTCTGTGTCATTTTGGCAAGATTTACAACTTGGAACTTACTGTTAGAAAATCGATAGGCCTAAACTACGATTAGTTGAAACGTGCATTATGACACAATAAACAAACGTACATGTAGTCTACGCCCTTCATAAGGTGGTTACAGGATGTGAAAGGCCATGAACAAGGCCCACAAAACTTTCAAGAAAACAGGGAGACTTATTTCCCGCTTTCGAATTTTTTACATAATTGATAAAGATACGTATGTTCTGATGGTCAAAATTCTGGGACTTTCCTGCCTTTCTGTGCGCTGTGCTCTAGCGGAAATACATGTACAAAATAGGTTTGCTCTTTCGTTTCAGCAATCATGAAAACCCGAAGTAACTTGCACCTAAGTGTTTACATCCTGTTAACCCACGTTGCCTCGTCATTTGCATGTCTAACAAACTGCACTTGCAATCAAGGGTCGACGTTGTACTCGTGTGACGGACTGACTAGGATTCCGACCAAGTTCAACACGGCAGTAATTGTCTTCCGGTGCTTTAATTGTCGTCTGGGACGAATCAAAGCAGACGACCTGATAGGACTGAAAGAAGTAAAATCCATTCACTTGTATGACTCAGAAGTAACACACATAGAACCTTACACGTTTTCTTCTTTAAAGAATTTAAACAGCGTTGGTTTCGATAACATTAGTCTCACCACTCTAGATGGGCGCTCTTTCGCTGGATGCGACAAACTGAGGGATCTCTCTGTCAAGAGGAATCCAATCAAGGCAATAACACACGGATTGGGGACGCTAAGAAATTTGGAAAAGTTAAAGTTGGAAGGTAACAATCTTGAAGGAATCCAAGAATTTCTGAAGTCTTCAACGTTTCCAAAATTAAAGTACCTTGGCCTCAATGACAACAAGTTGAAAGAAATAAAATCCCACTCTTTCCGTGGCCTGCCAGCTCTGACTGAGCTCTCTCTAGAGCGGAACAATATACATACAATTCACAAGAACGCATTTGAAGGTCTTGGCAACTTGAGGACACTACATCTGCAGGAAAACGACATAAAAGACCTTCCTAATGGAATTTGGATGCCACTGCAGATGTTACAATATGTTTATTTTAACCGCAACAGAATATCGATAATCACTAACAAAATGTTTGAGTATTGTGAAAATCTTTTGGCGCTGTTACTAGACGACATGAAAACGCCAGTTTTGGATATCGAAAAGAATGCTTTTCAATCGCTTAAGAGCTTATTATTTCTATATTTAAGAAATGGCGGTCTATCGTTAAAAGACGGCTCAGTGTTTAATTCAATGACCAATCTCGTGTATTTAACACTGTCGGGCAATAATTTCACCCATGTCCCCGAAAACATAGATTTGCCAAATTTGGAAACTTTAGACGTAAGTGCAAATATGATAAAAAAATTGTCCAAAATGAATACTCCGAAACTGAAAGAGTTCACAGCAAGAAGCAACCAAATAACGAACCTTCCGAATCTCGCTAAACTTGTCAACTCGACTGAGCTTTATCACGTGGATTTCTCTTACAACAGGCTGACAATGATATCATCCTCATCATTTAGTGAGTCTCCCCTTAACCATTTGTACATTTCTGGGAACCAAATTAGAACTTTTCACCAAAGAGACCTCAAGCCCTTATTTGTAAAAATTAATCTTGTCTACATCGACAACAATCCTTTACATTGTAACTGCGAAGCAAAATGGCTAAAATCTTTGGGTTCTGTTCGTAGGACACAATGTAAAACCCCACACACCAAGAAGTTAGAATACGCCAGTTCTTCAGAACTGAAGTGCACGAAGCCAACTATAATTTCTAGCGGGACTGCAATTTCTAACATTGGAGAGAAATGTTATCTGTCTTGCAAAGCAATCGGAGACCCTATCCCAAGTGTTCATTGGGAGGTCATGTATATCGTGAAAGGCAAGGTCGTGAAAGAGAAATTTCCCATCGCCAGCAGCAACGCCACCATTTCCATTGGTAGTTTTGGACCAATCGGAGGCATGTATCGAAAGGTAAACGTAGATATTTCGCGTGCAAGTGTTCCAGGGGTCGTTGTAGCGTTCACGTGCAACGCGAGAAATGTAGGTGGAAATACCACATTTACTTTGCCATTCACATGTTGAGTGCGGGGAACATTTTGTGACAACATCGTTGCATGTTTTAGTGTTGATCAATAAACGAAAACCTACAACAAGTTGTTTGTATGTCGTACACACACCTTCCTGTTTCGGCTTCATTCTATACTACTTTTGGGGACGTCTCTGATTAATTGTGTGTGAAATCATTTTCTAAAACGAGACTTATACAACGTTCACATATATAAGCTTACCGTCAGATCAGAAGGCAAATCTGTCGTGAGAAAAAATCACGTGCAAATCCTCATAAAATGTCTGATCTGTTCTCTCTGCCTTAAATCGTCCGCACCCAAATGGGGCCGGAGAAGGATGTTGAAATACCTTCTTTTACAGTGAGAACATAAGCTATATTCCAATGACAGAACTTGTGGCAAGACTTCGTTCACCCATGGTGACTGGCCAGAATATTGGTATTCTGCACATACAATGATATAAATCGTAAGACCCCTGCCGATATAAGAACCCTTTTTGATCGCTCGTTTGAACGGGAGATTTCCTCTATGTCGTCTTTTTGATCAGATATACGATATTCAGTGCTGTAGTGGTAAAATTAGAGGTAAGATAGGCGCCCAAAGCCCACCGCATCACCTTGAGCACTGAACGTAACTTACGGTGCGTAGGCGCTACGTTCAAATGCCAAAAGGTGGTTAGCTGCGCCTACGTGCGCCTACACTCCGTTACAGCACTGACGATATTTGTCTTGCTCTAGAATTTTTACGAAAGTGGTAACAAAATCAGGATTACTTATTGGCAGTGTTTCTCGTATGCGTTTCTACAAAACAACCTTCAGAACAAAAACTTAAATGACAACCCAGCTCACGACGCAAGCACAAATTCTAAAAATGTCGTCACTGCGCCATCTTATGTCCGATTTCTACCATAACAATATACCTCATTGCATGCGTTCGGTAGTGCATGTTCTCACAATCAAACAGTATATCATGACACAGCAACATACAAGGCAAAATTCCATTTCGCCAAGTAAAAAAATAAAAATACAGATGCACGATTTTGACGAAAACCCCTACGACAGGGGTAATAATTCAAATTGCTATCACGTGGGAAACATTTGGCTTTTCACACGGCACCGGAGTGACCAAAGCGCCAGCGTCTTTGATAATATTTTCGTGACAGTACTATTGGCAACGGACTGATTTTAACAGTTCTATTGATTACGGTAGGATTTTTGCTGAATTTGTTTCAAAGAGATTGTTCACTAGCTGATATACAAAGTTTATTTAGAGACGAATTTTTCAAAATGAAATCAAGCTACAAAAGGCATACTAGATGAATGGAATGTGACGAACTTCAACACAAAAACTCGTGAGCGATTTTTATCATTCTGAAACGTTTGACATCATCGACTGAAAAACTTGTTGTTTCAAACGAATAAATACATTCATCAAATATATGATGAAGCCGAAGACTTTTTCGGCCAAGGTCAAATGTTACGACAGGCATTTCCTACATGAACCATAATACACATCGACTTTTAATATTTCATTTCAGCCATCATGAGTTACCAAAGTAACTTAGTGCTCTTCGTATGCCTCTTGATAGTCCACGTGACCCCTTCGTTTCCATGTCATACAGGTTGCAAGTGCACCAAGCAGTCTACAAAGTACTGGTGCAATGGTTTGAAGAAGATTCCCACCAAATTCAACACCACCGTGCTGGAGTTCATATGTAAAAATTGTCACCTGGGAAAAGTCACGGCAGATGATCTAGTCGGGCTAACAAACGCCACGCTCGTTTCTTTAATTGGATCGGAAATAACAGAAGTCGAACCTTATGCGTTTTCTGCGCTGAAGAACTTAAGAGAGGTCGACTTGGATGGGAATCGTCTTAAAGTGTTGGACGGTCGTTCATTTGTTGGATGCGACAGGTTGAATAATTTTTATGCCAGTGCAAACGACATCGACAACATTGAATACGGGTTGGGAATGTTGAACAGTTTGAAAAACCTGATGTTGAGAGGAAACAAACTTAAAGAAATTCCACGATTTTTCATGACCGCAAATTTCCCACTCTTAGATTACATCAATCTAAATGACAACGGCATCCAAGAAGTCAAGCCTTACGCATTCTACGGTCTTCCGGCTCTGACTTATCTCGAGCTGAACAGAAACAAAATCCGCAAAGTTCACGAAAATGCCTTTGAAAGAGTCACCAAGCTGCAGAGTCTGGAAATGACGGACAATGAAATAGAAGCCCTCCCTGATGACACGTGCAAATCGCTACAGAACCTTCACGATGTTTACTTCGGAAAAAATAGGATTTCCGTCATCAAGTATGGTTTCTTTCAATATTGCAGGAGTGTTGAATATTTGGATTTGACAGGCATGAAAACGGGTGTATCCATTATCGAAAAGAGCGCTTTTGTAGGATTATCTAACTTAAAAGCTTTAACATTAAGTCGTAATGGGTTAGTTTTAAACGACGGGTCGGTACTTAACAGCTTGAAGAACCTCACAGAGTTATATCTGTGGGGTAATAACCTTACAGACATTCCACAGGGCATGGACCTTCCAGTCTTGGAAATTTTAGGCGTATCCGATAATAAAATATCTAAATTGTCTGCACTTAACCTTCCAAAACTTCGAACACTTTATGCTGCAAATAATGAATTAACACATCTTCCTGATAATCTTAATCTGNAACAGTTTGAAAAACCTGATGTTGACAGGAAACAAACTTAAAGAAATTCCACGATTTTTCATGACCGCAAATTTCCGACTCTTAGATTACATCAATCTAAATGACAACGGCATCCAAGAAGTCAAGCCTTACGCATTCTACGGTCTTCCGGCTCTGACTTATCTCGAGCTGAAAAGAAACAAAATCCGCAAAGTTCACAAAAATGCCTTTGAAAGAGTCACCAAGCTGCAAACTCTGGAAATGAGGGACAATGAACTAGAAGCCCTCCCTGATGACACGTGCAAATCGCTACAGAATCTTCACGATGTTTACTTCGGAAAAAATAGGATTTCCGTTATCAAGTATAGTTTCTTTCAATATTGCAGGAGTGTTGAATATTTGGATTTGACAGGCATGAAAACGGGTGTATCCGTTATCGAAAAGAGCGCTTTTGTAGGATTATCTAACTTAAAAGCTTTAACATTAAGTCGTAATGGGTTAGTTTTAAACGACGGGTCGGTACTTAACAGCTTGAAGAACCTCACAGAGTTATATCTGTGGGGTAATAATCTTACAGACATTCCACAGGGCATGGACCTTCCAGTCTTGGAGATTTTAGGCGTATCCGATAATAAAATATCTAAATTGTCTTCACTTAACCTTCCAAAACTTCGAACACTTTATGCTGCAAATAATGAATTAACACATCTTCCTGATAATCTTAATCTGTACAACTCAAACGAACTCTCGAATGTCGATCTGAGCGGAAATAAGTTGACAAAAATATTTCCTTCCTCGTTAGCTAACTTCCCCCTAACTCGTCTCAATATTATGAGTAACCAAATTGCTAAGTTTGCAGAGGCAGATTTAAAATCAATGTTCTCTAAAATAAAGAACCTCTATATCAACGGCAACCCTATTCACTGCAACTGTGAAGCAAAATGGCTAAATTCAGTGACCTGGGCTTACTGTTTTACTCCACACACAAAGGCATTACGATATGCAGTCTTCAATTGTGTTAAACCATCAGTGGTTTCCAACGAAACTAAAATCTGGACAAACGGTGAAAATATTCACTTGTTATGCAAAGCTACTGGAGACCCCATCCCGGATATTTACTGGGAAGGTGTTTCTATTGCAAATGGCCAAATCAAGAAATACAAAATTTCCCCTAATAACAGCAACACCACCGTGGCACGTGGCAGATTTGGACCAGTCCAAGGCATGTATCACACAGTCCATGAAATCTTGGCGCGAGCAAGTGTACCGGGAATCGCTCTGGCTTTCACGTGTAAGGCTGGAAATGTTGCCGGCAATGCCTCGATCACTTTGCCTCTAACAACTTATGTTTAAAATATGTCTTTTTCATTACTGTATGCGTGTGCATTGCCCATAACACTAATTTCAAAATGCGTTTGCCCAAGCGTTTCCTATATAAGCGCATGCGCGTAAAAGCTCCACATATCGTGCAATAAACGAGTGCAGAACGAAGCAAGACGAGCCAATATCGATATTTGACGACACGATACGATATTCCGACGACATTTTCACGATATTTGTTTGTTAGAAGAAAAGTATAAGTAACATTTATTCGAATAATTAAACCACAGATAAGTTACAAAAAACTAAGAAATAGGTAAAAGTTGATGAACACAATTTCTAGATTATCGTCTTAGTTACCGGTACTTTCTAAAACGATATTTTCCGGTATTCCAAGAAATAGTTTTTTCTTCAGTACCATGTATCGGTATGCAGCCCATTGGTTCAGCCTTTGTCACTATATGAGGAGGGTGCGAAGGAATAAACACATTATTTTGGTACAGTCGCCGACTCCTACTAAGTATCGAAGCATTAGACTGGAAGTTTCTTATTTCGCCCATTTTAGTACTTTTCATTCGAACAATTTTAATTAATTAAAAAAAAATAACTTCAATACACGTTATCGTTAAACTATTTTGTAACGGATAATCCAAATCACCGTCAAATGTTACCTAAAGGCTTAGCTCCTTAGTATAACTCAAGAGTTTCAAGCATAGACACATGTGTCTAGTTGCGGACAGGATACAACTTCACTTATAAGGAACGCATGGGCCTTAAATGCATACAGGTATACAGTATAATAGAAAATAACATATTGATGACAGGTATTACGAGATGGAGTGTACAAATCTAATTTGAAAGAAGCCGTTGTGTAAGCCACTTAGTTTTAAATTTGATTTCTTTAGGCCTAAGATAATAACATATGAAATAAGAATTAATTTCGTTATATTTACGTTGATATTTTAGAAGGCGTTCACTTGGTGTTACAACTTCTGGTGTCAAGATAGCGGGGCGTTTATTCGGAAAATTTCCTCTTAAAAGCTCACTAAGCGTCAACCTTTAGTCACAAGTTCAGTTTTGTGGAGTATCTATCATTTAGAAAAACGAAATTGCTGGCGAATTATGCATTTATTAACATAAAATTTAAAAAATTCATTTTAAGTAGAAAATGTCAAAGTCAGGAAACCTATGATTTTTCATTCATACGCCCCCTTTTCCGAATAAACGCCCGGGCGTTTATTTGGTGTTACTAAAAGGTCTGAAATTTTTCATTTCCGAATACACGCCCATGGGTTGATAAAGAAAAAGTTTGAGACCAATTTCATAACTGTGAAGTAGTTTAAATCAAAATTTGTTTTTGTGCTGTAAGTTGGGTTTGAAACCGCTTTAAGCTATATTCGTATTATATGCATAGATTGTTTTAAAGCGTTATTGAAATTAACATTTGCCATTTAATTACTATGTGTAATTGCTTATAGACCAGATTGTGAAAATTGACCGTTGGTCCTATCGAGTTGAAGAAATAAAATATGCAAAAGGCTACATTCTCTTCGTGGACGTGCCTCAGTATATACGTCGTGTACTGTTACCCTCTTAATGTTGCAACGGCCCATTACGTACACGTAGTAAATGGGATAGAGATGGTCCTCTTCAGGTACTGAGTAAAAGATCGATGCGATCGAGTTGGAAGAGTGATAGAAATCGGACATCCATGGTATACGTTGTAAAGGTAAAGTTATAATGGTCGTCATGTTACTAGTCAACTTGTTATATACGCATTTAAATTACGAGAATATGCGTGGGACGTTTTACATTAGATACCTATGTCATTTTGGTTCCCTCTCCATCCCCACACAACATCAATGTCATCTTCAGACAGTAGTGTTTCCTGCCCTCTCTTCGGACGCTTCGCCATCCTGGTTCCAGAGTCAGATTCCACCCTATCGACATTTCAACCCTCTTGTCGCAAGTTCCAAGGTCAAGGTTCATACGAGAGTCCAGTTTGGAGAAAGTGCACGTTATTAAAGGCGAAGACAACCTTTTTCCATGTCATTTTGAGCTAAAATAAGGTTGGTTGGTTATCCTAGACATATTTTCCNAGATTATCGTCTTAGTTACCGGTACTTTCTAAAACGATATTTTCCGGTATTCCAAGAAATAGTTTTTTCTTCAGTATCATGTATCGGTATGCAGCCCATTGGTTCAACCTTTGTCACTACATGAGGAGGGTGCGGAGGAATAAACACATTATTTTGGTACAGTCGCCGACTCCTAATAAGTATCGAAGCATTAGACTGGAAGTTTCTTATTTCGCCCATTTTAGTACTTTTCATTCGAACAATTTTAATTAATTTTAAAAAAAATTAACTTCAATACACGTTATCGTTAAACTATTTTGTAACGGATAATCCAAATCCCCGTCAAATGTTACCTAAAAGTTTAGCTCCTTAGTATAACTCAAGAGTTTCAAGCATAGACACATGTGTCTACTTGCGGACAGGATACAACTTCACTTATAAGGAACGCATGGGCCTTATGCATACAGGTATACAGTATAATAGAAAATAACATATTGATGACAGGTATTCCGAGATGGAGTGTACAAATCTAATTTGAAAGAAGCCGTTGTGTAAGCCACTTAGTTTTAAATTTGATTTCTGTAGGCCTAAGATAATAACATATGAAATAAGAATTAATTTCGTTATATTTACGTTGACATTTTAGAAGGCGTTTATTTGGTGTTACAACTTCTGGTGTCAAGATAGCGGGGCGTTTATTCGGAAAATTTCCTCTTAAAAGCTCACTAAGCGT
>NMRA01001548.1:0-14709 GCA_002633005.1 Phoronis australis
AGTCAAGCCACATACAGATTTTGGTTATGTAGAGCCAGGGCAACAATGTCCAGCAATGTCCAGTCAAGCCACATACAGATTTTGGTTATGTGGCCTGAAACATCAAAACAAGATAAGTTCGTTGTTGCACAACGCCAAATCTATTGTTCAACCATAGCAACGTGATAAAGCGACGTCATTGTTGCTATCCAGCGTATAAACTTTCAAGCAACCGGGCCCAGGAAACTGTGTCTAGAAGAATCTTTTGTCTTTTGGCATTTGGATAGAAATCCGTCTACATATGACTTAGCCTGTTTCACTTAATCAGACTAACGCTAAGTCAAAAAATCTGTCTACAACTCGAAGCCAAAAGACAGAAATTCGTAGCGTGCTTGGGAACAAACTAAAAGCCAAAGCCAAAAGAAAAAAAGGATAAAAAATTCAGATTTGACACTACTTTGTACTAAGTTTTGTCCGTATGGTACAAGATTTTTCCATGTCATAACTAGTGAGCCTTCTCTGGTAGAGATACTCTCCCTGTGTGACATCAGATGTGAAAACATACCGTTTGACATCCGATTCTTACGGAGCTCACCACTGGAAACTATCATAAACATTGGAGAACGGGGCAGTGATGAATTCTTCACAGAATCCTCTTGGTGTTTAAAAACGTGCTTGACTGGTCTTGAATTGTAGCCTAATGAGTCGACAATTCAAGACACAGTCAATGCGTACATGCTCCATTTTAATTTCAATTTCAAGATCGCCCAACCTCAACAAACGCGGTCATTCTTCCAACGCGCACTTCGCAACAAAACAGTCGTTGAGGTCTCTGACTCCATTTCAGTCAACTTTGACAGCCAGCCTTTCTTAGAAATCGGCTATTTGTAATAAAGTCCCAAAAACGCATTTTAAAACGTATTTTACTGTTTTATAGTTCTGGTCAAAGTTAATAACTTCAAACAACCAAATCTATCCAAACTAACCCCCAGTTTAGATGCATTCATTCTCTTCATAAACCATAGCATTTCGTTCATTCAGTAATTGCTTTAATTTTTAGAAATGGGAAAATGTCGTAGTTTGCTTGTCCGAATTAGCATCCTGCACAAGTGCTGCGATACGCAGATTTTAAACTGATGACGAAGCTTTCACTGGAAAAAATAGATATAAACTCTACCGTACGAGATCATATATCTGTTTTTAAAACAAGGTTTAGCAACTGACAATAAATGCTGGCCATGTTCATCGAATAACTGAATGTTGTTGACTAAATAATTTCATTACAATGGTGAGTCAAATATCAGGCGAATTTCATAAGACACAACTGAGTACCTAAAGAGGCCTGGAACGCAAAAACAGACTTAATTGCATAAGTCAAAGTCGATCTCTGCCACTGAAACAGAATCCAACCTGTTCCCCAGATATTTTTTACAATTTGTTCGTAAAATTTTTGAATTTCTGTAGATGTCAAAAGATTTTTCTTTTAGTTTCGAATTTCGAAAAAGATCTGTCAACTGCTCGTCATTTCATCGATTTTACTCCCACAAGGCAAAGTATGTCGCCTTATTTGGTATGGCAAGACATAGCCGTAGCACATATCCCTTATACGGGAAATGTGACCTTTGACCTTTGACCAAAACGATGGTGATTACAAGCAGCAGGGAGCTCGATTAAGAGGAAATTTATATAAGTTCTAAGCGTTTAAAATTAGTGGGGTATCGTAGTAGTCAAATATATTCTAAAATGCATTTAAAATTCTTCCTGGGAAATTGCTTCCTCTACTGGCTTGACTCATACTGTGCTGGCATGACAAGCTGCCGTTTAATATATCCATCTTGTCAGACAGCAGTTTGTCAAATAACTGTCAGCGCATGCGCGCATATATCATAAGTGGGAAGGAGATTAAAAACTCTGTGGTGACTACAGAGTTTTTCCTTAGCTCGTATTTCAAAAATCGTGAATTTGGTGATTTTTTCCTGAAAATATCCTCACAAGGGAAAGACTCTGTAGTAGACGTTGCGAGATGGTACTTTCGTCAGGAATTGTGTTAAAATACATCTTGACGAGCTTTTCCGTTGAACGTTGTCGACCGTCGATGGCTGCATGCAAACATCCTCAGAATGATGGTTAAGTGGAATTACAGTTATGTAATGACGTTCCCGTCTTGGGCCACGTATCACGCCCAATATCATTTTGACACTAATTCAGTCAATCATATGGTTGTGGATACCACAGTGGTCTATGACGTCCGATTTCTTGACGGAGTTCCGGGCTAACTACTGCTACAAACGTGTGAAGTGAGCCTATTCCTGCGTGTCTGCATACTGGCTGTGCTCGTGCAGACGAGTACCGAACCGACGTGCGGTTTCAGCAATGTACACCTGGTGGGTGTTGCCGCATGGAACGCGCTGGATACGCGAAAACCTATTTCTAGGAAAGAAGGCGACAGGGTCATGGATCGTGATGTAAGTCAGTGCCATCTTTCTGACATTTGTGACATCGTATCACGAGGCCCCAGGCAAAAACTTCATCACGTGACTGCAAGTCCATATAACCATCATTCTGCGGATGACAACAGCCGTTGTGTCTCATGAAGTTCGCCTGATACTCAATATTGCTTTTTGTATATAACAAAGGAACTTGGCGATTTCTATTTTTTACCTACAATGGGTATAATTATTGGTTACAGCTGATTGATTTCGCCGGTTGGGTCAACTAGCTACTCATATTTTTGGTTCTCGATGACTTCAGGCTTTTAAACCAATCAGATGTCTCAGCCAATTGACAGGGCGAAGTCAATCAAGAGTAACCAATGTCTCACATTACAACTTTGTAAGATACTGCAGTTATCCAGTGACATTCTTGCCCTGACGTCATGTTTTCTTTTCTGTTAATTTCAGTTCAGATAACGAATAATCCTTGCAATGATGAAGTTCCGTCAGCGTTTCATGATACTTGCTTTCACGGGAGTATTCTCCGTAATCGTCATTATTGTCATTAACGTGACTTTATTCAGCAATAACTCCGACAAGAGAGAATTCCTTCACGGATTACCTTTCAAGAAGTCTGTTGGTAGTCGTCTATTTTCTCACGCAAGTGCTGGAGGTCACTTGAATATCATGCGCAAAGACTTAGACACGAGTAATTTTGTCGAAGACAGTGGGCACAGGATATCAGATGGAAGAATATCGAACATGGACAAGAATGCGGATGCACATGGTCAGATATATATTAGATTTGTCACCGGCCTTCCCACGGAAGACGTTTTTGAAAATTCCCAAAGGACCCACTATATTCCAAGACAAAGTTCCTTGCAAAAAGACAGAGTCTTAGACTTGCAGCTTGATAGACATTTCCATAATTATCATCAAATGACAGAGGATGTTATCAGGAAAAAAATAGCAACTTACAGGAAGAAGGCTAGGCATCGTGGAAAAAAATTGAATGTCATTTCATTGGAAGAACTCGGCAGGTATGTGAAGACCAAACATTGGGAATACAGGGTGCGGAAAACATATTTCAAACGGCCATAATTAACAGTTTTACAAATTGTAGCAGTCGTTTAGCACGCGTGTTTCAGATTTTTCAAATCGCCGTTTTCAGTTAAGGTTATCTCCAACCTTATTCACAAAAAATGGCCATTTTTACAATATTTCACATGTGTCTAAAAAATACCTTATCTTCATTCTCGGGAAACTTCAAATACAGAATATATACTGCGTAGCGAGAAAAAAAGATTTAACAGAAACACCTTGGAACCCGCAACCGCGTGGATATCTGTTTACTACTTATCCGAGGTCAAAGATTAAAGAGCTTTCAATCAAATCGAATCTCCCGCCAGGTACAGAACAGTTTCGTATACCCTCAGTACTTTCATTCACAAAATCGCCATAACATTGAGTCAGCGAAGTGTACTTATGGTAGAATGGTGCCGGAAAAAACAAAGACAAAACGTAGTTTTGATCCTGAGGGAGTTGTGCGTCTACATGCATGCGACCGTTGGCGTTGAGAATGAATGCTACGGTCGCGTCAGACATCTGTGGTCATTAACACAGAAAGTTGTGAAAAGAGATAAATCCTCACCCAAATTCCTTCATTCAGTTAATAAATTGGCATTTCAATGTTTCGATATCATGCTAACGACATGCTTTCACCCCGATTCGATTTTTGCTATGCATTTCTTACTTGGTTTCGTATCAGTCTCCCAGCTCGTGACGTGTACAGGCTGTGTGTACAACAATGAACTATGACCTATTAGTATAAAAGTAAGTCAAAAGGTCGCAAACAACAGCTGGGAACGGTACGTTTTGCTAGTTGATTTGTCATAGAAACCAAACGAAAAGACTAATCGAAAATTCCTAACAGCGTTTTTGAGGTAACTGGTGAAGTTTTCATTTAAAAAAGTTTCATTAAAATCGACCGAGGGGTTATTTTGCTATGAATGTACCTTTCTTAAAAATGAAATTTTGACTTAAAAAAGGTTTTTACGTAAAAATAATAATGGTGCATTAATAAAAAAAGTATTTTCATATTCCCTAATCTTTTTTTTTCAGAAAATATATACTTTTATTGGTTGACAACGCTACGTTTTTTGATATACGAGTTAGAATAGAGGCCACTAAATAAGGTTGGAGATAACCTTAAGTATAATCCAGTGCATAGCTATTGGTGACATAGTTTGAGCAGGTCTCGGGTTTAGTGAAACATAAATGGTGATGAAAGCAAGAAACAGTTGCAACGGAAAATCTGTTTAGAAATGAATACAGCCAGAGTGGTGAAAATGAGCTTTATCTCATGGCATCTTTAGGATTATCTCATGGCATCTTTAGGAACACTGTGGAGTTCCTTACATCACTCCATTCTATTTTCCTTGTCGCTGTCATTCAGTAAACACGGTGAATGTTGAACCAAACCACGAGAAAGTGAATCAGAAATTAAAATAGAATCTACCTGGAAAAATGTGTGCACTGCATAATTACTACAGCAAAACGTTCACGAGTCCACATTAAACATAGTCATTCATTTTCAACTGGCGCTATGACGTTGAGAAAGTCCAGTTAATTAATTCACATAACAACTCCTGCTCATGTTCTACAACAAGAAATAAATTGTAACATTCATGTTTGGGTAACTTTTTCATCTTGAAACGAAGTTACAGCCATTTAAAACTTGTCAAGTTTTTCGAAAGCACCCTGTATTAGTGTACGATATGACATAGCTTCGTTCATGGCATCCACCCTGTATTATTGTACGATATGACATAGCTTCGTTCATGGTATCCAAACTACAGGGTAGACATAGCACTTTTTTTGCTTAATAGACGTTTGATACTTGGGTTGATACTGACATAATTGCAGAATGTCGATTCATTTATGTCTAACACTTTATCGGCATACTCTGGATATGGCCATATATGATAAGCGACTGTGCTATGCGGGTAGAATTGCCTTACTACGCTAGTCATAATTTCGACAATCGAGATTGTTTATTAATTGTTTTTGAAATTAGCTAAAGAAGGTAGCTAAAGCAAGTAGCTTACTTACAAAGGAGTGAATTAAAATTGTTGTTTTGAGATTCTCTGATAGCCATGCAGCCATGTAAGACCTAAAAATTGAGGGTCAACTCTCGCTGCATTGATGATCTTATATCGTTGGCCAAACGCGTGAATGTCACGCACCTAAATTACGCGCGCTAATTAATTATTGTGAGTGATGTAAATCAATTACTTTCTGCGTAAATTTCGCTCCCTAAATATGTATGGGTAAATTACGCACGTAAATAGTTTATTTACGTGCGTTTGGTAATTCGCGGCGCATCATAAGATGTTGGGGAGGCTAGAGCCCCCCACTTATTTCAGTGCTGCGTCGCCCATGGGGATGGGCAGCGCGCACCATGGGGGGTTGGGGGCTATAGCCCCAATTTATTTCAGTGCTGCGCCGCCCATGATATTGCGCTGTTAAATAATTAATTCACAATTAATTTACGCCGTTAATAATTAATTTACGGCGTTCTAGATTAATCTTGAACTCGAACCAATTATCTTCAAGATAACAAATGACAAACAATATGACAGCAAGTTTGTTTACATGAGGTACGTTGTCTGCAACACCCGTCTGAACCACTCGAGATTAGAAGAATCTGGGGCTGTGTGGTGTTTGAGCCTTTTAGATTGAGGCAACCACCGCAAGCCGCCAGTAGTGACCAGTGTTTATAGTGTCGAAGGCGTTGAAATGCGGTCGATCGTGAGCAGATACTTACGGGAGCCGTGAGAGATATCTTTGAAAGTGGCTCAGTGGGCGAGAAAAGTGTTTTTGAGATCATATCCATGACGAATTCGAACTCATGACCTCAGCGGTCAATAAATGATTTCTAATTCACTGTCTTTAGTAGCACATTTTCAATAAAAATGAAGTGTGTTATGGATTAAACTGTCGCATATAGACCTATTATCACCCAGACAAGAAGCGCGCTCCAAAACGAGGCTCACTACGATAGCTCCGTCAAATGGCTAATCAGCATAGTTGTGTTCCGCGTTGCTCGAACGGCGACAGAAAAAATACAAACATTCAACTGTCTTTTTTACAATCCCTAAAGACGTTGAGATTCGGAAGCGTTGGGTTGTTGCCATACGCCGCGACAAGGGAAAATTTTTCCGGGTAAAATCGATAACTTTTTTCGAAAGTTTGATCACATTTTGTCGCATCTCGGTTGCCGAGCATCATGGCAACCGTGAACGACCACGGAATCTTCGGCCAGAGAGGCTGTGTTTTCATGACTACTGGTTGGAACATGATGCATTTCTTTCCAAAAAGGACAGGGCCCTCAATCCCTCGATTTTGGGACCGAATATCGGCACTATTCCCCCTCTCAACAGTAGTGAAAAATCACGCGAAATTCCCCCACGAGGCCTAAAAATTTCCCCAAAATGATTGCAAATTTCGCCTCGAAGTTCAAATCACCTGTAACCACACAGGTGACAATTTGAAAGAGCACAAAATTCTACTTGAGAGAGAGCCTATGGGAGCTTGCAATTAACAGGGCGGGGGTGCCACTGACGGTGATCGAGAGGTAGAATTTTCTCCTCAATCGGCGAAAAATTTCCTCTCTCAGAAGGCACAGGTACCTTCCCTTCCAATCAACGAGGCCCCTGAAGAACATGATTATAACTATGTTTACTCTGCTCAGTTAACTGAAATTGAGTGCTAAAACGAGATGGGTTATTTATTCAGGTTATGCTTTGGACGAACGAACTAGGTGTCTTAATTTTAAAACTCAACTTGGTCCAGATTGATATTTGAAACCTAACGTATGAAATAGATGTAAGAATTTTTAAAGCCAAGAAAGCAGATTTGCTGGTCAAATAATTTTTTTTTTCAATTACCAGCCTGGTTTTTTATTTTAATAAAAATATATTTAATAATTTAAATCATTTCTGTAGATCAATCACAAATCAACCGTTAGTCCCGGACCAGGACCTACACTATGCTAATCTTTGTACTCAAACGACCTCGAAATTATTTTTGCCAATTTCTCTGCTCCTTTTGTACGAACTCAATTTAAGTGGTTATCAGACTGTGCTCGAATACATTATAGTTTATTGCTATGAATTTCTAGTCCAAGTTTGAAGACCCTTATATTCGTGCTACAAACTCAAGTAAAAACTCGTAATTTCGAGTTCAAGCTCGAACTTTTGGCCTTAATGTTGGGTTTATCAACTGCAAACTAGGACTAAAAATCATCCCACGTAAGTCATTATGTACTCGAGCTTAGAATAATAGACACTTATCTTGAGTTCGCGTAAAAGTAGAGTAGAAAATGCCAAACATAATTTCGAGTTCCATTTCGAGTAAAAAGATTAGAGACCGGGCTTGCACATGACCGCAAAATGCGATGAGCCACCACTGTCAAATATATCTTCAATGGTCAAAAATACGAGCAGATGACCTGGTTCGTGTAATCAACAATTTATAGGAAGAAACGTAACTCTGCATTCTAATCCGTAACACGATCGCTGTGGTCATATTTACTTTTCAGGTTTCTTACCTAGTTTTCCGAAAAACTTAATATACCCCTGCAGTCAGACAACTCTTTGGTGCTCTGACTTGTTCTCTATGTATTTTTCCACGTCTCTGAAGTTAATTATTGGCACATTTTTAAGTTTTAGGATCCAAGTTGGACTCACAAGACCAGCCATTTAACTCACGCATTGTCATCTTCCACTTTGTTTATCGCATCGAGCCTCGCTTTGGATTTTAATGTCCGCCGCGTGAGTTAGAAGTCTCGCTGGTTCCCTGCGCGCTGCTTGGTAGCCATTACGCAGATAGCACGCGCTTTATCATTGGTTGATGTAACCTCAGCAGTCGTTGGTTAGCTTTACAACAAAGTCAGAAAATGGCGGACTATGAACGATTTTTACCCTTGTCATGCAAGTGGCGAAGCAGCAACTATTTCGTCACGGTTTTTGCAGTAGGCCTAATGTTCAATAGCCGCGTGCTTGAAGCACATGCACGTACAATAAACACGCCGGTCATCGGGCCGATTTAATTAGTATGTTATTCACACTGTATGAATACAGGACAGCAACGTAAACAAAAGTCAGCGACAGTAAAAAGATGCACTCCGAAAAGGAGCAATCACAATTTTGTGGAATCAAATAGAGGTTGGAATGCCGTGCAGTTACCGACGGATAAAAATATATTTTATTTTAGATCCATCTACATGTACTCAGCAGTCTGTAGCACACCTTTGACGAAGAGCGCATCGCTCGAAACGTCGACACTGTGGAGTTTTCATTCAGGCCCTCAGTTGAAGCAGCTTAATCAGAGGAAGGGAAATGTGTATACACAACGATGACTCTCAGGTCTATGTTTTTGAGATTATACGGAATTAGTAATACCACAGATGAGGATGCCGTGACGGTTGCTAGCAAACAACGGGACTCGATTTCGATGTAATGTGGTCCAAAACTTTGTCGCGTTACTTCCGGCCAAATTTTCAAGTCATTCATGCTCAAATGAATGATAACACCTACTTGGACAGAAATATGTAGTAGGACAATAAGTTGACGAAATTTTTTATCTAGTTATATTTTTGCGTGTTACTTAAAAGAGGCCTGAACTACATGTTTCAGCATTTTAATATGAATTTTGAAAGTATGAAGGTTGGTTACTGGCATCCGCATATTCCTAAACAGTGCACAGTATTTTTCTTTTTTACTTTGAAAAGTAAAAATTTATTAGTTCCGTAAAGACCCACTGCAAGCACTGTTTTTCGTGACGTCACTGAGGCTGTGCAGCACAAAGAGGTGTAGGTCATTAGCTGTGCGAGTACATAGTCCTGTGATCTTGATTCATCCCGGGGCCTAGCTAGCTAGCTAGCTAGCAGTATGAAGGCTATCTTAAAAATACAGCTAGGTACCAGTAGCACTGTGTGCTGAGCTCCGTCAGACTCCGAAATTTCACATAACCCGGGTAGTTCTGCTCGTCACCTCGTCGCGAAACTTACATCAACATGTAGAGCTATAAACCGGCAGGGGAGCGTGCAAATATCTGGGTGTCAACCGACACTCACCTTGCCCGCCGATGCCGTTTAAGTGACAAACAATCTAGTAAACGTTATTTTATTTCGTAATTCTCAGCCTTTGGTAACAAAGAAAACAGTTCGCTCAACACGCTCTATTTCCTAAAATTTTGCGACATCTGTCGGGAGATGATGACAGCTTCGCAGGAGCAAATTTTTTATGAAATTCGGTTTCCTGGTATTAAAATACTAAAAATTTGAAAGGAAATGAAATCAGCCGTGATAACTTGTTGTGACACGTACACAAGTTCGATCGCTTGTTATACTTGGAAGAAGAATAACTCGGAAAACAAAACTGGCCAAATAAGGCAACATGTGACGGCGCCGAAAGCCGAGCATCCAAATTTCAGCAGCAGAGTGAACGGTAGGCAATGACCATTGCCTCTGTTCAATTGGCCCGACCAGAGGCGATGCAGCTCCTATAGGCGCTGCATACGCCGGAAGCTTTTCGGCGAATTATGCTTCGCACCGACTAAAACATCAAAGTCATGTTGTTATAAATACCGTTTGCGCATAGAAGAACACGATGTGTTTAATTCCTTCCAACTCGAACAAATACTCCCGTTATCAAACTTTTTCTTCGAGCAGTCCCTATTTCAGTTCCCAAAATCGTGAACTCGGGGCCTCCGAGTCAGCTTCCTGGCCTGATGCCGAGAACGGCATGGTTCCACCAATAGTCAATTATAGGCAGTTAACTTGTAGTATGAACTTTTGAGAGCCGAGATCGCATACGAATTATTCACATTAAAGGACAATGCCTCCCGATTTAATTAGTCTTTTTTACCGTCTTAATTGGCCTGTGGCCACATCGGCTCAGTCAGTCGTACACGGTCGACCTTACCTTGCCGAGAGGTGTCGCGTTAACCTGTGAGGTAGGTGAGAAACTCCGCAGCGACGTCTGTGGTTCATCTGCACAGTGAGTGTCGCCATCGTGTGGTGTGTCGTTCCCGCTTGTGCGAACTATGAAGCTGCGAGGAAAGCGGGTACATCGTTTTTTTGCCCCTCGAGAGCCCAAAATGCTTCGAAAGTGGCTCGCGGCAGTGAAACCACGACGTGTGCTTAATGCCGACGAGAAACATAAAGCCTCTTCTAATCATCTGCACGATCCTGTCATCTACGCAAATACCACTGGGGAGAAGTTGGGCCGGTTCGGACAGATGATTACGTGAAGCGCTTTGAATCAAAAACAAATTCAAAATTATTACTAACTCAGTTATCATTGTAGTTAGCAGTACAAGTAGTAGTAGTACCACAATTTTGCTGTTGTCCATCTGAATCCTATTTTTAACGGATAGGCTGGGGCTAGACCTTTATCGCGGAGGGGGGGGGGGGGGTCGATCGAACCCCCCNCCCCCCCAGGCTACGGGCCCGGACATGTCAGATGTACCACTGTAACAAATATATTTACTAATGTTTAAATAGACAAAAGCTTATTACGGTGAGGCCCATTTAAGACATGGTTCTCATAATAATTGCATTTTTGTATTACTGATTTTATTCCTTTTATCATCCTGGTGTAAAAAATCCACCCTGTGTGGAAATGTTTTCCACACAGCTGTAAAACACTCTGAATTGAAGTGATTCCATCGAGGCAATTTCCTCCCAGGTGGAAATTATTAACCATATTGTACATTTTTTGTGTAAAATATTTAAATAATTTCCACTGATATTAATCACCCACGCTGGAAACGCCAGTAAGATACTCCAACATCCCATCAAAAACATAGACCCACTAGTTTTTAATCAATAAATCAGTTTATTTAAAACATTTAGGTCCTTGGCCCACGTGTAACATGTTGTTATAAAATATCGTTGAACAACGCTTCCCAGAGGTCAGTTACAAACACAAATAAAATGATGTTCATCCTTAAGTTGCGACAAACAAATATGCACTAAGTTTGAGCTATTATCCGCGGCAGTTCCAGTCTTGCAAAAAACAATTTTTAATTCAATATTAAAAAATTTCAAGAAAAGATGTTTCACTACCCGATTTTACCATACCATTTCAAAACCGTATCTTTGCAACAAATTTATGGCAGATGAACCCCAATTTGTCCGACCGGCCTCATGCAATGTGACAAGCATGTGCTAATCTTAAAAGGCTGTTATATACCCGCTTTCCGTTAGGGAACTAACTTCTTTGGTTTGGACCTTGCAGTCAAAAGACCAATGTTCAGCGTCATTCCTTATTTATGATTCATGGCTTGGATGGAACTGAACGTTCTGAGTCGAGACCAAGCTCAACAAGTTGATTGTATGCAATTGTTTATCGGAGCCGTGATAAGTGTGCAATAATTGTGAAATAAAGATCTGGTAACACATGCTACACGTTGTGTATCTAGTGCTCAAAATTGAGCGCGATTTATGCGAAAGTGCCGTACAAATTAATTGTGACACCTGGGACTCGGCAAAAGTATCACGACTCCAACTAGAAAAAAAACACGATTTTTCTTGCAATTTCAGTCATGTTCTACTTATCTCGAGTCAATGTAGAGCGCATGCGCCAGTTACAAAAACGACGGTTATTGGATTAGAAAATAATTAATTTACGGCGCAAATTGGTTATTTACGTGGGTAAATTACGCACGTAAATTTATATTAATTTTCACCATAAATAATTAATTTACACCCTTCACAATTCATTTGCGTCGTAAATAATTAATTTACACGGTAAGCAATATATTTTCAAGGTAAAAATTAACTTACGGCGTGAATAATTAGTTAATGCCGTAAACAATAATTAATTTACTCACGCACTTTTCCAACATGATTTAACCAAAGAGGCTCTAAGTACCTGTTGAATATGAATGGATTGGGCATTGGACACGTGATCAAAATTCTAACAGGTCATTGAAGTTCGACACAGGCACATTACGAAGCATGGGTAGCCCAATGTGTTCTGAAAGTGATGCTGATGTTGAAACACTTCTACACGACTTTTATTTCGAAAGGAACATGCACCATCACGTGGGTAGTGGTCGGATATAACGTGACCGAATTGAGAACCAGTTTTCTCCACTGAATAATGGGCATCAAACTGGTTCTCAAAATACGGACACGTTATATCCGACGATTGCCCTATTGACTTGACAAAGAACATTTTGACCCATAGCAGAAATCTCTCGTGAGTTTGGCTTAGGTATTTCGTTCAATGAGCCGGCTATGTGGCCAGCGCACGTCTGATGCACCGCAGAAGACTTTAGACCACCTCCGCTTTTTTCTCGTCAAATCATAAATGTTTGCAAAAACTGTGATAGTGTTTCAAAATTAGTGCCGAATGCAGAAGCAATAACTGCCGTTTGATTGGAGAACATGTTTGCTACAAATTGTGTCTTTAAAAATGGAGTAATTTACGCAATAACATGTGAGATACTTGATGACTGGTGACATTTTTGGGTCAATATGTTTTGATTTAGACCACATGCTCCGATGACTTGTGGGCTTGAGGAGAACAGGTAATTCCATTGTGTCACGATGTGTTTAACAAGCTGGCTTGTATTTGGCATAGCGAGCCATTGGCATTAATATGGGAAAGTAAAATGAGACTAAATTATATGTGTCTTTTGGAAGACACATTTATGACTACGAAGTTTGCGTATACCAGAAATTGTACATAGTGATACATTGTGGTATATCTATAGCGCCAAATGATTTAGTACAGTAAATAACTAAAAAGAATTAAGATACATGCAAGTTGTTATGAAAAGTTTTCACCAACTTTCTCTTGATGTAACTATATCGTTTAATTTCATTTCGTTACTAGTTTTATTTCATTTCTTAAAAATATGGCTCCTGAAAATAAAAAGACTTTTGAAAATATATTTGGAGTCTTCTGACCGCATAATTGTGGAACATCCCAAGTGTCTAAGCATCGTAATTGCGATTTCAACTTGAAAACACTCGGAATGTGAGCACTCCACAAAGACATTGCAAACCATACATTTTTTCATCATGTACAGATATCGTAAACATTTTTAATTTCGATCAGAACGCCACCTGTGGCCACATCACCTGACCTAATGAAAATAAATCTGATACACTCAATAGTTTAAGGACTAGATGCCCACTACCAAGTCTGATTCGGTTTCTGTATTCAACCAGTTGCCCCTATGGCTCAGTGGACTAGAGCGTCTGAACGTTTAGCGGAAGGCCCCGACTTCGGGTCCTGTCTCCCGTTCAGTAACGCTAGGACCTCGCTAAAAAGCAATACTTAGCGAGATTACGTGAGATATTGCCGTGTATTTTAAATGAGGACACGTGACTTTGACTAGGTTTTAGCTAGGTCCTAGCGCAGGTCCTAGCGTCTACTGAACGCACGCCTGGTTTGGGGCAGAGACCTTTTCAGACTTATGGTCATCAGGTCACGTGATGTGGCCACAGTTGGCGTGCTGACCAAACCTAAAAATGTTTGGATATACATTCTCACGCCGGTTTAAGAATTACGTATTTATATTATCTACAGCTTTTATGTAAGACTACACCAGTTGATACAAAATAATCCCTGTAACACTCGCTAAGTGAAAGAGCTTTGAACAAGCTTGAAACATTTTATGAAGTCTTAATACTGAGTCCGGCAGTAAGCGACATATAAGCCGTCATCAAATGGTCTTAAATTTACCAGATTTGTGACTGGCCTATTCTAAACCTTACCAACATCTGCCCTACCCCCGTTTAAATGCATCTTTAAAGCTCTATTTTGCCTTTAATATCATAAAATCGGTCTCATAATAATACTTACCGTTATAGGACTCCATTTCAGTTACCAACATAAACATCAAAACCGTCAGCGACTCAAGAAAACGCTTCAGAGTTTATTGAGGATGGCCAATTGCCGAATTCGAATATGGCGCATGTACGCATTATCTTTGGCTTGAGTTAGCAACGGAAATAGAATCATATTTCTGTATGAATTAATGAGACCGATTTCAATAGAATGAGTCTCTAATTCGTTTCGTTTTCAGCCGGATAAGCTGGGGGAAATGCAGCTTTACTTTTTTGTTCGCAGAATCACTCATAGTAACAACTTTGAATTGAAATGTTTGCATAGTTTCTTTATCATTGATTTCAAGGGACGAAAGCACCTTGACGTCATGGGAGAAGTTTTACTTGGGCATCTCACAGTACGAGATTTACCGAGAAGATGACTCGGCT
>NMRA01001549.1:0-14678 GCA_002633005.1 Phoronis australis
ATTAGTTCTTACTTCATTACATTCGTTCATGTTTCGTTTCCTTGCTTCCTATAGATTTGAGTTGACTTGATAGATCCTCTGTCATGTTAAATGTCTACAGGAGTTAGTGAGAGTGATAATCTATTGTATTCTCATACTTGTAGCGGCTTAAATTCTTAATCCTATAGTCACCAGCCTCTATTGTTAAGTCTTGACTTGATTCACAAACAACACAGCCCAAGCTTCTCACTCACTGATTAGTTTTGTATTTGGCGAACATTCATCGAATAAGTTCACTTGCAATATCTTTATACTATCCACGGCTTGGAATTTTCCTCCTTTAGGGTGATTTCCTCTTTTTTGTCATTCAGTTAAGTTTCACAACATCGCACCAGCCTATGTCTTAGTGGAACGATGCATCACCTGGGAAATTTTCCTCTTTTTTGTCATTGGTGATTGCAAGTCCTAGTAATTATCACGCAAGAAGCTTTGAAAACACGAATATGTTTTTCTCTCTGAAGCACCTCGGTTTTT
Organism: Phoronis australis; assembly: GCA_002633005.1. Classification (NCBI taxonomy): domain Eukaryota; kingdom Metazoa; phylum Phoronida; family Phoronidae; genus Phoronis; species Phoronis australis. The sequence continues at coordinate 514 of NMRA01001549.1, forward strand.
TTAATTCATAAGAAACCCAAAAACTTAAATAATTCTGAATGGAGTCTGTAGGCCTACTGAAATGAATTTTGAAAATGAACCTAGCAATTGGGCTGTCTGTCAGTAGATACTTAGCGATATTAAAACGCGCCAATACTTTCTGAGAATTTTTTTTTTCACTGTGATATATATTTATTGAAGGATACACAGAACATACAAAGAAATAATAACAAACCCAGAAACCGCGAAGCAGTATATCTGGGTTGTAAACAATTCATAAATGAAACTTATATACATAGAGATATATACAATTAAGTAGTATCTAAAATNGAATAGGGCCGATATTGGGCCCCAAATTTGAAGGATTGAGGGCCCAGTCCTTTTTGGAAAGAAAAATTATAATGTTTAAACCCGTAGCAGGGGCGGATCCAGGTTTTTCAGTTAGGGGGGCAGGGCACAGGAATAAGCAGCATTTCGGCAGATGCACGAGCCCAGCCTAAACTTTAGGGATGCAGAGGTCTTGAATTCTTGGATTTGCGGACCTGTTGACTTAAAAAGAAACGGTAAACGGTTTTCATTCAGCGCCTATGCGTTGTTTATTCACCCCCCAAGACCCGCCCTGGTTGCGCACTTGTGCTAGTCAGCAATTCGCACCCGAACTCAAAAATGGGATCTGATACAATTTTAGGGGGGGCCGTGAACCCCCCCCTAAATCCGTAGTCATGAAAACACAGCCTGGCTGGCCCATTCTCCGGTCGTTACTATGATGCTTAACAACTGACCGACATGCGACAAAATACGATCTAACTTTTCGAAAACATTTATAAATTTTACACTGACATATTTTGCTTCGTCGCGGCAACGACCCAACGCTTCCGAATCTCAACGTCTTTAGAGATTGTGAAGCAGACAGTTGCGTGTCCGTATTTTTTCTAGCCGTTCACGGAACAACACGGTCTGAAACACAGAACTATGCCGATAAGCTAACAGGGCTATTGTAGCGAGCCTCGTTTTGGAATGCGCCTCCTGTCGGCGTGAATAGGGTCTATATGTATGTTAGTACACAATTTTCCCTTTGATATACGTAATGGTTAATTACTAATGACAGGTGACTGACCAATTCTAAGTGCACTCTAATTATAACATGTCTATGAAATCCTCGGTTATAATATTTTTCGCCAAATCTTAATGGCCGGTACTTGGATTATTGCCAGCACGAAACTATATCAGTAACTAACGAACGAACCATTCTTTGTGGTAAGACAAGGCTTCTCATCTAATTAAAACAGGTTTGTTTTGTGTTTTGACCAGCGTACGTGAAATTATTAGTATATTCCGTCAGTGGCTGTATTGCACCTAATTGCTAGACCCAACACAAAACACGATCGTTCAGTATAGCCGCTAAGGAAAGCAAGACGGAGACATTGTTTCAGATCACATGGACCAGTCACGGCCTGTATTGATCGCGTTGGCTTAGCTCCTTTGTGCGAAGATTGCCTCAGGGCTCATTGCTGAACCACAAATTGTACCTCGTCATTGTGCGTAAGTAAAAATAAAATCACAACGCGGCCGCGTATTGATGGCTCTTTCACTGTAACTTATACGGCGAAATCTGATAAGCAGTTGTTGTGTAACCCGGGGTAGTCTACAACTTTAATATGGTGTCAAAAGGCAAAATGAACACAAAACAGTAAGCTATAAACGAGGACATTATTTATCAATGGCCCCATGGACTACTGCAAGGGGTCACGTATTGCATTGTAAAATTGTGGGGATACTCCAGTTTTTAAAAAATTCTGAGTCACTTCCATTCAGTAGCGTCAAGACGTGATTTATTTGTCGCTCGTCGACAATATGTTAAATAACCATCACCTATACACCACTGGATCGAATGAAATCCGCACAGCTAATATTGATACCACGAACTCAAAAGAGAATCACGCGGCATTCATACCACTTGCAGTCTTTTCCTCCCCCTTCGCCATTACGAATTGTATGGTGCCGTAGTCATGCCACTCGCAGTCTGTCCTTCAACCTTTCGCCATCAATTTTGCGACCGTACCCGTCGTCAAATGCCAAGTCTAATTTAATTCCTCCCCCGAAAATTCTAGCACTCAATGTAATTAAGAAACATATTCGACACAAAAGCACAACCTTGACAAAAAACTGCGAGGAAATCAAGCCATGAGTGCAGGTTCAGCGATCAGTGGTAGCATATGCAGGGGTAACCCTCCGGACATTTAATGACTCAATAACCGCAGTCCATGCGAGGTCCAGCCTAGGCCAGTCTTAGGTTGAGCCACAACCCAACGGAGTTCAGACCGCGTCCGGGCGAAGCCTGACCTCACTCCGGTTGAAGGTCACCCGAAGCCTGACTAAGGCTGAAGTGCGTTCGATGGGAAGCTACTTTCGATCAGCACTGTACATACACAATCACGGGTTTGTAAGTCAGTTGAGTTCAAGAAGATCAAGTTGGGAGATCAAGTGAGATCAAGTAAGTTCAAGAAAGTTAATCCGGAGAACTACAGTTGAGTTCCAGTGAAGAGAATCAGCTGTTACAGCGATAGTCAATAGAGAGCCAGCTATAGAGACAGCAGGTTTTTGAACCAACATGTGTAACAGTTGCTGGAAGTATCTCAGAAGTTCAACACAAGCCAAGGCTTCGCAGCACTGGCTGGAACATAAAACAGACATTACGTCGGACGTTTTGTTTGAGTAGGCTTGTGAACGTACGGTCGGAATTAATAAAGGATTAACTCGAAACAGTCCTCAGTCAATCGTCGCATCGAAAGCTATTAGCACCGGTCTGTAACAACCTACGCCCACCCACACACGGGGAAAAACGTGACAGTCTTTATAAAAAGTAAAATGTACAACCTATAATTTATGCTAACAAGACCAAATTTATTTGTTGCACATGCTACAAACAAATATATGGGATAGGTTACCAAGATTTTGCGACAGGTCTAAAGCAATTAACACATGTGAGACAGCACGGAGGCAAAAACGATCAGTTAGAACACAAGAGAATATAAATGTCAATAATTTCCAATTGACTGAAATGACAATACCATAACATTACCACACCTGAACATCTCCATAAGCAGTCCAGCAAATTCAAAACAAGTGATTCCCAATGCTTTTAGTCCAACGGTGGAGAGCCGAATTACCTCTTTCGTTGGAAGCAGCAGTCACTTTCTTCTTAAGTCCTGCAAGTAATAACAATATGTTTAATAATGTAGTAGTATCCACTATGATAACATGTATTATATAAAACTGGTTTAACAGTTGGCGGCAGGTAAAATAAGAGTTGTCTTATACAGAACTGCAACTGTGTTTATGCGCAACAAGAAAATAAACATTCAGTTTACTTTTTATTGTTCTTGTCAGTTGCAATAATGAAAATAAAACAGAAACATAGCACTTTTTTAGTAATTTCTGATGTTGAATGCTTACCTTTTGAAGTGTCCCCGCAGTCCAGCTGATGCTTCTTGTCGGGATGTACCTCCTTCATTTGCTTTTTGATTGATGGTGACCTGTCAGTAGTAACACACGTAACACGTACATCAAAGTATGCCATCCCTCGCTGAAACCCCAAGAGTTCCATAGCAACTGATGAAGTTGTCTCTGTCCCCTGAATAAAGCTTGAATGAACAATCTGTTGAGCGTTTTCATCCATATGTGTGTACGCTGTGTACTTGGCCGAAAAGCCAGGTCTATCCGACCGCCCATCGCCAACGAGATTGATAGGTTCGTCATCCGCAGTCTTGAGTGTGAGTTCAGTCATCGTGACAAGTTGTTGTTCCTCATACAGGGGATTGATGACAGGTAGAAGATATGATTTCTGCAAGTAAGTGAACGTTGGCGACAAAATTCAGTTGACGTTGAGCAAATGAAAGAGGACCGACGTTTCCTGGAATGTTGTGCTCGGGAACAGAATACAAGANACAATCTGTTGAGTGTTTTCATCCATATGTGTGTACGCTGTGTACTTGGCCGAAAAGCCAGGTCTATCCGACCGCCCATCGCCAACGAGATTGATAGGTTCGTCATCCGCAGTCTTGAGTGTGAGTTCAGTCATCGTGACAAGTTGGTGTTCCTCATACAGGGGATTGATGACAGGTAGAAGATATGATTTCTGCAAGTAAGTGAACGTTGGCGACGAAATTCAGTTGACGTTGAGCAAATGAAAGAGGACCGACGTTTCCTGGAATGTTGTGCTCGGGAACAGAATACAAGATGACAGCAAGAGGTTAATCTCTGCCATTCCACGAACATCGGGAGAGTTCGTCCGTACATCGGAGTGTCCTTCAGTACATGACCAAGCAATTAGTAACTTGTCTCCACGGTAAAGCTTTTGCACCTTGTGAATGGTTGACCCACACTGCTGGCAACGCTTGAACAAGGCAAGCACATGATCATCATAAACAATGTGCTTCGTCTTTAGATGAGATGGCAATGCTTCATCGAAACGAGGTGGATTGACACCATCAAAAGAGTCTCCAGAGTCAGAAGATCCTAGATCTTCCTCGCCAAGTTCCCAATCCGCATCACAAGGTTCATTCGGATGTTTCTAAAAGGAAAAGTAAAGTAAATGTTAAATAAGTGTTCAATTATTTATTAAAAGAAATGAAAGTAAAGTGAATATTGAGCGGCAACCCACACCAACTTGTACTGCGCACAAAACATTTTTACCACAATTCCAACCACATCCAGGCCCTCTAACCACAAATGAATATGGAAGTGTTTTACAATGCCAAAGAATGTTGTGTGACACGTATATTGAAAATTGTCTGTGGTATGTGCGCCTGTATATGATTAACAGAGGCTTGGTTTAGCGAGAATATCTGTAGTTGGTAAGAGGTTTCCAATTCCTCAATCCTTTGGTCAGGTTACGCAAAACGATAAGTCAACATTTCTAATAATTCAGACAAGTATGTCAGTACTAAGCATGAGCCCGCCCTGTGGTAAGAGTAGATTTTCACCACCAAACTTTACATGTTCACATTTGACTAAAGCATGCAGCCCAAACTTACTAATAAGCAATACGTGTGTTTACTTTACGGGTGCAATATGTGGGTGCACCGTGTATTTTTTGTTCGAGGAAACTTTTGTCAGGAAAAGTTTCTCAGCCTTGCTATGCTTGCCCACTTATATCCCCCCCCATTACCACCAATTCTGACATACCTCCTATTTTATCACAACTTATGTTTCCTATAATTTTTCATTAATGCCTGAAGTTTCCTAGATTTGCCTGAACTGCTGCACAATAAACCAATAGACCTACGATGGTAAACAATCATATGTGATGAGAAAATAACGAGAAGGTTCGAAACGCAGAAAGTTTCTTCAAAAATACAGTTCTTGTATACATAACGCTAAACCCTCGTGAGAGACCGCCCCGAGTTGGCTGCTGGAGCAACTCGGGGCGGTCTGGGATCAANCCGAAGAGAATCACGCGGCATTCATACCACTTGCAGTCTTTTCCTCCCCCTTCGCCATTACGAATTGTATGGTGCCATAGTCATGCCACTCGCAGTCTGTCCTTCAACCTTTCGCCATCAATTTTGCGACCGTTCCCGTCGTCAAATGCCAAGTCTAATTTAATTCCTCCCCCGAAAATCCTAGCACTCGATGTAATTAAGAAACATATTCGACACAAAAGCACAACCTTGACAAAAACGTGCGAGGAAATCAAGCCATGAGTGCAGGTTCAGCGGTCAGTGGTGGCATGTGCAGGGGTAACCCCCCGGACATTTAATGACTCAATAACCGCAGTCCACCCGAGTCCAACCTAGGCCAGTCTTAGGTTGAGTCACAACCCAACCGAGTTCAGAACGCGTCCGGGCGAAGCCTAAATCTCGGCCGAGGTACAGAATTGTGCTCAGTAAGTTTGATAACAGAAAGGAAACAAGCATTATACCATGTTACTTGAACTAGACTATTCTTTGACACAAGGACTTTTTAAATTTATACCTCGGCTGAGTGGAATACCCACGGTATAACACTAACAGTCATAGTTGTGGCGAGTTACAAAGTACGGTAGACTCCACCCTTGCTATCGGGATTGAATATGTTGATCTATGAAGCATTTGTCATTGAAGTATCTGCCCTTCAAAAGAAATGCAGATTGTATTCGAAGTACTTCATTGATGCGCAACATTTTTGTGTTGCCAGACGGCTTATAGCGTAGCTTACTTTATTGTAAATCTGTTTGTGGGACGTTGGGCGACAATTTTGAAACGCCTGGGTGGTTTGCTTTACTTTTTTTCCTAAGCTTTTGTCCAAACACAAGGCTGCCCTTTGCAACAATATAATATGTATGTAAGATGATCTCGTGCGGAAGCTGACCAGTGTCATACCGAATGAGCCTGACTGCGGTAGCCCTACAAGCACGTAAGTAAGTCGAATAATCTTGGCGAACGTGGCAACTCTATCGAAAGACTTACTAACTCTATCGATAGACTTACTAACTCTATCGATAGACTTACTAACTTTATCGATAGACTTACTATCTCTATCGATAGATTTAATAACTCTATGTTGTTCGGACTAATGCGATGTTTCATGACCCACAACATAGGCACAGCAACAGGCGCAATGGTTATTTAAAAAGTTAGATGATCTTGTATGAATCCCATGATGTTCTAATCTGTCATACCTCCAACGGTGCTACGGAAGAATAATCACTGGTCACAAGATCGGCAACAATACAGATATACACACGGCAAATTCAATCTGGCTTTATCAGCCAATATCCCGGAGCGCACAGACCCTATATTTGCCGTTGGACCTCGAAACTGACGACCATTTTTATACTTCGAAATTCTATGGTTTAAAAGTTCGTTCTGGGTTTGTCAGTATCTGGGTAAAGAAGATACGGATGAGCTAGTTTTCAGAGTCAGTCATTGGTAATACGTTTGCAAAATTGTCTAAACTTATGATTTAATTTTGATTTCAAGTTTGACAGTATGCTGACTTTTGCTGTGGCCCAGGAACTCATATGTAGGCACCAAAGAGAATGCTGAACTGTTGAAATTGTTTTTTCAAAGCTTTTGTAACGTATACGTTGATTTGTTGTGTTGCGTATTCTTTAGTTGAAATTACATATTGAGTGTGACGGTAACTGTAAGCAAGATAGGTGAGATGGATTTAAGTCGTTCTTTTTTGAATTTAGTCGGTGGGCCAGATCTCATAGCGTTCATCCTTGTGAGTACTTTGGGTTGCAACCTAATTTTTTCTATGTGGCTAGATAATATACCTATAAATCAAATTCCAAAAAGTTCCCACGTCTACACTTGCACATTTTTTTAAAAAAGGTGTTTTTATTGCACAAAATATGATGCACATTCCTGACACTTGATGGCGCTTTTCTATTGAAGTGACCAATCAGAGAGCCAGATTTTATTGTTGTGCTTAGTTACTTCAATATGGCTGCTCCCATGGAGTGTGATGCCTGTATAATTCAAGGTTTATCAAACAACACAAAATTGTTATGTCAGAGCCTAAAGAAGCTTAGGAAAGCTTCCTGATGAAAGCTGATTGACTGTGGAACTCTGTAGATCAGTAGATCAAAAAGAAGAAGAGGTGTCACAAACGTTTGTGCAGAAAACAGCTGCATGTCCTGGTAGCCTACACAGTATACTGCTGAGTGCTGTAGACTAGAAGACCAAGTGTCAGACCAAAAAATTGAAAGGACATAGAACGGCATAGCAACGTTTCAAGGCACCAATAATAGTACTAAAGCTGAAGTTGCTGAAAGTGATACAGATGTTATCCAAGATTTCCCAAGAAAATCAATTATACTTCCAAAATCTGCACGCCTGAAGATAGGACATTGTTTAGAGACTATCAGAGAATCTGTAATAAGCTGTCAAACAAACAGTACAGTCGTGTCTTCAACGAATGCATTAAGCGGCAAATAGCAAATTTGAAAACCCAACTAGTAGACCTAGTCCTTTTTTAATCTCGCGCAAATCTCAACTATTTACTTGTTGTGAAAGTCGAGACAGCATCATGCTGAGCGTGGACTTCCTCTAGGGGTTTGTTGGCTCATGTTGCGAATCAACCTTGCCTGCCTTCACTGAAATAAGCAATTATTTCTACCCACTTTTGAGTTATCGTTTGGAGAATTTGTCTTTACTGTAAACAAAATTCCATAGTACACAACTTGCACGAATTCGCCATTATGCTTGAAAACGAGGTGCTATGTCCAAACTACATTTAGTGCTGCATGTTTGGAACACGCGCGCTTTCACGTTTGCGAAGTTACAATTGATGCTATAACGAGGCACTGTGTCCTAAGCAACAATGCACGACAATCAGTTTTGCAGAGCCACCAAAACGTGTAAGCATTGAAATCATTCAACAAAACTGACCCATGAATAGAAAAGTTACAACTTGTACTGAATATAAGTTCGAGTCCAACACTGGACTGTCCAAAAACACATGGCTCACAAACAATAACATGAAGGTTTTGCCAGTGTAATTGATATAACCTCAGTAGAATCATTTGAGGACAACCTTACGTAACCTGTCTGCAGATGACTCGTGTTCCGCGCACACTCTGAATTTCTGCAATATTTCACCTAGGGGACTAATGCTTTCATGCACATTGTTTGAATCGAAGAATGGCGAAGTTTTGTTGTAATGAATACTTTTGGCTTAGCTTTCAGGCTAGCTAGATGTGTTCTTCCCCAGATCAAGAAAATCATTCCGGCAATAGTGAAGATGGAAATTTCTCGCGTGGATATAGTAGACTGGACATCTTCCTGATTTTCACCTGCTTCCTTGGTACCTGCATACGAGTAAGTAATATTCGCGGGGGATTTATATATATATTTATCCCCACGATTACCTGCTCATTTCTGTGAAATTTTACATTGGAAATTCGCTAGTTCTATGAATCAGACGCGGAATAGACCATAGTCCAAACAAGAAAATTAGGTGTATGTCAATAAAGAATGACACTGCAATTGATATTTTTAGAGGTTTCATAAGTCGTGAAAACACACAACTCCTCGGTCATTTCCAGCATCTTTTAAAATCCATGATTCAATGACCTGCTGTTTCTACATGTAGCTTGCTCTCTATTGAATAACGCTGCAACTGTTGAATCTGTAACTGCAGCGTAACTTAACTTCAACTCAAATTTAAACTGACTTTCAATTAACTGTGCCAGGATATGTATAGTCTCTTGCAATGTTCGGAAACATTTCAGCACAATGTAGAACTTTTCAAAACCTATTCAACCATTGTATAAATATATACTATGCTCTAGAATGTTCCAGATTAGGTATCTATATAATACCTAACATACTGGGATTTTCTAGAATGTTCTCTTGTATTCAAAATACATAATCACTGATATCTGCTACTAAACAAATAGAACAACTAAATAAAAGTCACGAAAAAACCAGTCTACTCCTGACAGTTGGTCACGCCTCCCGTAACTTATGCCGTGCGAAACAACTAAAATATATTGCGTTTGGGTACATGGTGATATAAACTAACATTTACGTGCGCCGAAATGAGTGGAATTGTTCTCGAAAACGACATGAATGTCACAAGTGGAATGAGCTCTTCTCCAACGTGCGTCCGCTCGCCCAGTTATTTCTATGTTGCCTTACATTTACTCAGACCAAAAGGAATTTAAGTGAGGTCACCCTGCTAACAGACAATTTAAATGAGGTCACGCTGCTAACAGACAATTTAAAGAGGTCACACTGCTAGCAAAAAATTTAAATGAGGTCACGCTGCTAACAGACAATTTAACGACATTCCTTCTGTTTCATTTTCGTTAACATCAGCACGAAAATAATTTTAACACAAACCAGATTTATCAAAATGTATTCTCAAATTATGCCCTTTCACCACGAATTCATTAATTTCAAAATTAATATAACATGTTGTCCTGTCTCTAGCTACTACAATTGGCTAATTTTAATTGTTGAGTGTTTATAAACCAACTATTTTGTCATTTTCCAGAAACACAGCTAAATATACATATTATGCATGCAAAAAAACTTCACTGTCATGATCAGATTTACGATCAACGACTTCCGTAACTACTGTATAGCGCAAGCAGCTAAACAGCTTCAGTGGTACTTTTTGTCTCTCAGCCAATGGTTTTGTTACTCATGTGCTCGCGGTAGATATATAATCTGCACCTAACTGTGTTACCAGAAATGGGTAACTCTGTTTGCGATTGGCTAATGTTGTTATTTACAGCGTCTTCTAATGCACAACCAATGGACAGGGCAGTAACACATAAAATAAATCTCGTTTTCAATTTGACTAGTACTGTATATATTCCACATATCCTTTCATCCTCGGCCGGTTACACCTGCCCCTGTTTCAATGTGAAACTTGAGCAATAAGCACCAAAAACTCGACATCGCGTAATACGCGGAATATTTCGTGGGATATTTCTTCATCTAGGCCACTCTTAGCACATTTTGCGTAGGGTCTATTTCCCATACAATGTAAGTAATCGCGAAATGTTCTCCTACAGCTCAAGGACAAGGGAATTCCAAATCATGTCCTGTTTAATATACTATTCAAAAACCAAATTTAAGCGTTTCATGTTTATATCAGCTTCCGAATCTACTGTACGCCACCATGGTGTGAACGAACATGCAGAGCCATCGCCTGTATTCTATTTCTGTTTTGAATGTCTCGACTCGTGTCATCGTATTTCAGACAGCTGAATTAGGTTCATAATCTACTCTTCGCGGGATGTGTAATGGCCCAAAATCAAGTTTCCGTACGTACTACTGGTAGGTGCAGACATTTTATTCGTCCGTTAATTTTATTATTTCAGGCCATGCCTTTGGTGACAATAGGTTCTGCGTTACCTGATATTTTACAAATTACCAACTCGGCAACCTCTCAAGCATCGACTGTTCTTCTTCTGTGGTCTCTGGGGTTGTTTACCGGAACTGTGACGACGAATTTTTTCTTGAAAATGGACGGCACCCTTCTGATGGCATTGAATTTTGTCCTGTTAGGAATCACTACCGCTCTGATCCCGCTACCTTCTTCAATATATCTTATGGCTGTAATAATTGCAGTCCATGCTTTCGTTGCTGGGATACTGGGCGTAGGTAAGTTGAACGACATCATTTTAGTTACCGAAATTAATTCGGGCCGACGACAAGCGCGTATTTAAAGAAAAAATAAGCCATTCAGGAGTGCGCGTTAAGTCAAGCATGGTGTTCGCTCGAACGACAGAACCAGTTTTCCAGCAAACAGTTATAGTTGGTGCGCCCACAAGGGTGCAACAAAAAAGGCAGAGTAGATAAGACTGATGATGCAATTGGAAGACGGACTGTGTATAGAGGCTTCAGGTGGTAAGGGGGCAAACGTGAGAAGGGCGATGGAAGGAGAGAACGGGGTTCAGAACGTATCAAGGAATTCGAATAATAGTTTAAAATGCGTGTTCAGGAACGGGCTTGAGTTTTACACGAAGCACAATTTTCCACTTTTTCCTGCAGGCGTGTAGCGTATTACGTGAATACGGTGACACCAATTCGCCCTCTGCAGTAGAGTTATCTCCCCTTTTTCTGCTGCCGAACACCATTGGGATACCTGTTGATTTCAGAACTTCAGTGGAGACAAGTCGGGTAATCACTTAAAGGCGAAGGCAACCTTTTTCCACGTCATTTGAGCTAAAATAAGGTTGGTTGGTTATCCTAGACATATTTTCCACTTAATTACAGCTTTTCGTAATTTTATTAATTACTCGTCCGCTACTCCGGAAGTGACGTTTTAGGAGGCAAGCGTTTCCCGCCACTTGGTTTTGCGTTGACTTTACCGTGCGAATCTGTTCTATTCTACTTTTGTTTTGTGCTGTTTTTCAACAATTGTCGCCACCACTTTCTATCGGCGAGTATTCTGCGGCAAGATAGGTTAGTAGAGAACTCAACTACGTTGGATTTAGGGATTGTTTAGTGTGTTGTAAGCTGAAAATGGCTGGAGTTGGTGACCCGTATCACAATGACAGTAGTGTGAGTGACGGAGACCTTGTTCACAACAGAGGAATTTTTTCACGGACATTCAGTGGGTGGGTACATGTTTGAGCCCGAGTATAACGAGGCATAGTACGCACAGGCACAGGCAGCTGTTGAGACAAACGAGGCGGCTACTGAGGAAAGACGTGGTGACACATCTTGGTGCAAATGCACTGTGTGCGTTGTTATGCCTACAATGCTTGCGCTGTTCAGAGTTCAACGAGGCCAAGCCACTACTGGACACGGTTAAGTGGACCTGCGGCATACCACGGACAGAGGAACAACTGTCCCAGTTGCTAGAGTGTCCCGCGACACACTCCCACTGGATGGTGACCTGAGCACCCAAACTGCTTACATCGTGTCGTGTGACTCCCTCGCCACACATCTGGCACCTTCTAAATAGACAAGTCCACAATAAACTTATCAAAGTTTGGCTCACCGATCTGTTCACTGAACGACGAACTGTCCTCTTCACTGGGTGTCGAACTGGACCTGTAATCACTCCCACTACTCAATATCGCTGCAGGGCTGCTTAGAGGCTCTAGGCTGGAGAAAACAGCACAGGGCGAATCACNGGACGGCAGAAAGTGCTTGCCACACACACGGTAATTCTCCACTGCTTTGTACGTTGCGTGGACGGGTAACGCTGCGTTCTTCACACGAACGAGCCAAGTACGGCGAAGTGTGTCATCATCGGAAAGCGATGCAAAGGCACTCCCAAAGCGCGCGTGAGCCGATAATTAGTACATTCCGGTACGCAGCAACAGTGTGGCATGTTGACTGACTAGTAAATGAAAGCAAACGACGACGGAACTTAACATAACCGAGGTACAACAATGACTGACTCGGCAGCTCTCACAGTCAGACTACATGAAAAGAAATTGGCGCGAAATGCTTGCCTCCTAAAACGTCACTTCCGCAGTAGCTGCGAGTAATTAATAAAATTACGAAAAGCTGTAATTAAGTGGAAAATATGTCTAGGATAACCAACCAACATTATTTTAGCTCAAAATGACATGGAAAAAGGTTGTCTTCGCCTTTAACAGCAGCTTAAGAATGTCAGCCTCCTTTGAATGGCGCTTACCAAGGTCTATACATACGTGATGATTAGTGGCGGATTTGCATTTGGCAGTTCAGGGGTGCGATTGTCCGACAGGCAATATCCTGGCAAATACTCACACCTGCTCCGACTAACTCAAAATTCTGGATCCGCCTCTGATGATACAACCGTGCAATATCTCAGATACCCTACTACCGTTAAGCTTGCAGAAAAAGTCGGGAAATATGACTAAGAATATCACAATTCTTAATTTGGTATGGGGAACATTAAATTATTCAATCTCCTACGTACAGTGATCTTCCCCGTTTCTGGGAATATTACATTTGTAGTCTCTTTTGGAGACTCCGCACACTCTTTGTAAACCATTTTGGACGTCTAAGAGCAGTTTACCAGATGACCATGGACAGGGACTCATCTAGGATTTGAAAATTGGAGGTCCAAATTCGTGAGACTGACGAATCGTGCAAAGCGCAAATCTGAGGCGCGCAGCGCTGATGGGGGGAGGTGGGGGGAAGTTGGGGGGAGGTGGGGGAATTCCCCCACCCGGTGAGGAAAAAAATTGTTACATAAAAAAGGTCATTCCCTTGCTTCATTTAGTACACTGTTTGGATGTCTTTTTCTTGTTCAAAGGACGGCACATAGGGAAACTAAAAAAATTGGTTTGTTCCATTCAGGATGTGTGTATTGTCACTAGGCTGCAAAAATCAAGATCTGTAATTTTTTTAGTCAGATAATCTATGTAGAGTTGCATGATAGACAGCATTCGAGTACAGAACTCAATGTATCTTGAAGCTCTCAAGAGAGAAGAGTGAAATGCAGTTGAGAAACCACTTAAAATCGTGAGAAGACAATGAAGTTGCATTCGAAAGGACATGAAGAAATATATTCCAGAGTACATGTCTATGTTTCGTTACATCGCACAGTAATGCAATTCACAAATCTACAAAAACAAGACCATATCCTCAACAAATTCACAAATCACAGTATCACCAGTGCTCAACACGCTCGAAAATCTCCGCTGGAAAATAGGAGTGACGGCGTATGTGCACTCGCGCGTGTATACCCGGACTTGGCTTCGTAAAGGATCGTGACCAAAAAAAAAACGTCGAAGCTCG
>NMRA01000155.1:0-19013 GCA_002633005.1 Phoronis australis
CTTTCATATAAACGGCATAGACCCTGTGCAATGTAAAAGACGCAATAATTGACGTTTCAACTTCAGACTACTGGGCCCAGTGTAATCAAGAGAAAAGAAACATTCTTTTACATGCATAGCTCTGTGACCTAACGCCTATGGTGATGACGTGTCAACCATTTCCTGTCATTGTTATTGCACTCATTTCACTTCATGTATGTAACCTGACTCGTATGTCAACACTTGACGTCTGATTGTTTGTATCCTGATGATGGCTAAAGAATAACCGAAATGGCGAATTTTCATTTGTACGGCGATTGTCCCTTTTTGGGATTTTAATGCCGATAAGGCCCTGCATAACAGTGTCTTGTGTACGAGCACTGGTCCATCAAACCCCTCAGGTCAACTGTAAATGAAGCATTTACCTTGCAAACCTCTACTGACATGTTGCACATTACAGAAAGTAGCCTACATGTCCTTTTGTGTTTACACCGACTGCAATTCAGTAATGATTAGATGAAGGTGGGGTGAGAATTTACCTATTGCGTATTGAAAATTCTTTATTCCCGTGGAATGAAACATGCTGTCTCCCGCAATCTCTTCCAAATCAGTGAATCCTGACCACGTGATGAACAACTCCTTGTTACTGTAAGTAAATCCCTCATTCACTGTGTTCACTTTCACAGTTCCCGGTCTTGGTGCGGTCGTGTCTACAATATAACCGTTGCTGCACATGCGTAGCTCTGGAAGCCTCTCTTTGGATTTCTCGCGCACGATTTCAGCTTCATCACTATGTACACACGTGAAATACTTTTTCCCGTGCTTCAGACTGAGACCAGTAAAAGTCACGAAGTTGTTGGCGGTGTTGATTGTGTTGCCTATGCATTCTTTCATTCCAAACGCGCAACCAAAAGGCATTTGCATGGTTGCGTTAGTAGCATTAACTGGATGATTCGTTAAATTATAAGACCAGCGAATGTAGTGACGAAGAGCTCCAGGTGTGTCAGTGATGTACCAGTGATAAGCTGGATACTGTAACCCTGTTATAGCAGCTGAAACGTTGGTAGTATCTGTGACGTAATCGACGTCAAGGGAGTGCAGAAGACGTACCTTTTCTCCAACCTTGTGGCTGTTGATAATTTGTTTTATACCACTGAGGTTGTTGAGGTCGTAAACATAATGACCTTCGTCAATTCCAGTGTCACCAATTTCGAAAGATAGCCGTGCTGATGAGACGGCAAATTTACCAAGCGGGTTGTACCCCTTCACTGCGAAATAAAGTGGCTTCAAAGGTCTGTGCTTCACATTCATTTGAAATGACACCTGTGGGTGCAAGGGAAGAATGAAAACATGTACACTAGTTCATCATTACAAGCACCTCGTATGCTATTTAACTTCAAGTACAATGTAAATGACACGAGACACCGCACAAGAAACACATTTTACTTTAATGAACGTCAGTAAGAAACAAATAAAATTGTCTACAAACCCGCATTTTAACCTTCTGGTTTGACAGTGAAGTATTATTCCACGGGGTGATGGATGCCTTTCCGTTAGGTTCCGATGTCAAAGCCCATTTATAGTCGTTAGCCTTGTGCTGGAGTGTTCCTTCTGTTATTGAAAACGGGTACCATTCAGCTTCAATTGCAAATGTTAAACTCTCACCAACTTTCGTTACAGATTTTACAGCACCAAATATGCTGGTTGGTTCTACGTTTTCGCTGTATACTAGGACGCCTCTGGATGAAACTGCGGGTAAACAGGTTTCTTGAAAGCACATGGAAACTGTGATGCGATATCTTTTACCATTGTCAAGTCTGAGATTCCCAAATACGAACTTGTTCAGACGACCAACATTTAAATTAGACGCAGCTGCACCTGCCTCCTTGCAAGACACAGCGTTCGCTTCCAGTCTGCAATCATCTTCCACTATGGAGACAGAGTAATGGGTGAACATTGATTCCAGGTCACCGCTGTAGCGCCACCACCCGGATAGATGGAGGCGAGAGCTTTGATATGAAATCTCGCTCGAGCATAACGTCAAATTGTTACAACCCGGGCCATCAAAGACCTCCAGTCTAGAACGACGAGCAAACTGTCCGATAATGTTCACACCATCTGATGCCGCTATGACTTCGCCTATGGTATTAGTGGCTTTAACAATAAAATATATCATCCTGTCTTCCAGAGAAAGGTTGGTGAAACAGTGCCAGAACGAGGAGCTGGCAACTTTGAACTGTACGATATCGTCGACAGAAGGCGTAGTTCCCAGGGCAACTTGATATGTAACTATATCTCTATGGTGTTTAAACCCACTCCATTTTCCACACACAGTGGAATTGCTTAATTGGAAATCAATGTCAGATCCACTACCATCCTTGGCGTTGTTATCGATGTCATACACAATTCCTGTCGATGGCTTTGTGGTTGTTGGAAGTCGAAATGTTCGAGATCTTACGATGGTAGACAATCGAGCTGAGTTGAACACCTTGATGGCAAATACATACTCCTTATCAGCCTCGTTATCGTGGTTAATGAGACTTTGGACAGAGAAGCTTGCTGTGTATTTTCCTGTACGTGACTGAATAGTTTTGAACTTAACAACCTCTTGAATATCGGCTGCTGTACCTAAAATAAAAACCATTGCGCATCTTTGATTACGCTTTTTGTGTTCAATCTAGATTCGTTCGTGGTAGAACTTTACAATGACACTTAGCTTACCTCAAAATCCAAATACTGCCTGATGGTTGGCAAGCAGAATAATTAGTGAGAAACACAGTAACATTATACATAAGTTTTAGGCTACAGAAGTTATAATTCTTGTCCGATTTTCAAAATTCAAAAACTCAAACACGGTACTTCTTATGAATTATACAAATATTTTACTAAAAACTCTCACAACCAGTCTTTAAAAAAATAAGATCGTTTCCTCCAGTCTGCTTATGCATGGTCTAATTATCTAAAATCGGAAATATCAACGGCCAAGGGTAATGCAATTAACTGCAGCAGCGTGGCGTCGTTAATCGTTGCCACGGCTTCCGAGGTATGCGCCCAAGCTCCGCAGGTGAGGTTGTTAACGTAGGACTCTTTTTATGACTACATGCAAATCAAAAAGATTTGAGCAAGAAACCTCGGAAAATTGCTTTATAACGAATTATCATGAGCATGCGCTTACCTAACGCCCATTTAAAGTTTGATAATGGACTTTCATCTTCACTGTCAGTAAAATCAGAGGAAGACCACTTGAGAGTCACATTCTCGGCTCCTATTTCTGAAACCAAGACTGTTGACGTGGATGGGGGTGTCTGGTCTATAACAAATGGTCCTATGGCTTTGACTGTTTCCAAGTCAGCTTTATTGATAGCTTTAATCATCACAAAGACGCGTGAAGCTTGACCAAATCCAGTGTGGAGTCTTTTAAAGTGTGCCTTCATGTTCGTTGACTGGTAACCAACAATGTCTGGTCTTGCTTTGTTGCTGGGGTTTGACGCAAATCCTACTTCATAATCACGTATTTGACTCTCAGTTTCATTAAACATCCACGAGAGTTCAAGTGAATCTTTGTGGTGATATATGGGAGGCCGATTGTTGGTGAATATACCATGGGGAACTTTATAACTAAAAAACGCTGGAGGAGTCTTGTCTACAGTGACGCCATCACTGCATGACGGCACTGACGGAGTTATCGCATTGTTGATGGCGATGACACTCACAAAGTAACGTGTTAAGTTAGTTGACAGTCGGCCAGTAGTTGTGTCCATCGTCTTTGTTCCGTTAGTGTAAAGTTCATCTGTAGTCCAACAGCGATCAGCAACAGCGTACCTGAAGAACAAAAGTAACATCTGCCAGGAAGTGCTTCTGAATTAATAAACTCTTTGCCGTAATTTGTGGCGTCATTGCTGTCAACGAACTTGATTTGACGCCCACTTAATTCAAAACATCTCAAAAGCAACACCTGAGGCACTCGCCAGAACACTGAATCTCAAACACTAACGTGTTTAAGGAAGTATGTACGTTGAAGTTACAGGAATAGCACCATATTTGCATTGCTCACGACAGATTGGTCCAGTGCACATCCGAAAATTACATAGATCTTCAGAAACTATTATTATACTGATTAAAATTCCAAAAAGTCAATCAATTTGATAGGATTGGTTAATACACGCCAACGCCATTTGTAGCTCTTTATACACTTCTCCTTTGCTGTTACGCCTCAAGTAACTTAAAACTACTTGGATTATTTGGAAACACCTCTGTAATATGTAATGATACGAGTCTTGCAGTAAGTCGGCGCCTTCGCCTGCCGAACAATTGATAAACACTCACAAGATACAGCCTTGTCATTCACCGTTGGCAAGGTTAGTGAGGAATGATCGCAGGTACTTTCCTGTATGGCGCGTCCTCTCAATTTGGAGTTAGAGGTGATGTCTTGGCTGTTGTGGCACAAGGCCACGATTCAAAACAATGCTTATAGTCCTAAATCATCTTTCCTCAAGGGTTTACTTTGGACGTCAACGGTCACACGGTTTATAGATTGAACAGAACGCAAGCCAGAAAAATGAAGTCACAAAATGGTTAGTTTAATTACTGGTTCTGTGTTTCCGAAAGGTTACTTTAGCTTTGAATGCTGACTGTACATTTCATTCCCAATTACGACATAAAAGAAATCACGAAATTATCTGTCTAAAATTTGTCTCAGAGTTTTCTTTGGCATACATGTAGCATTTGATTATTAACAGAAAATGAAATTAAAAGGTCACCTGACATAGAAATGTAAGTACATCTCATCAAAACAGGATTTTTTTCCGTGGCTCACAAAGAAACAGCAATTTTCTGACTTGCTGAGCAAACCTTTATGCTAAACATGTTAAATTGAAACGGCGTTTCTTTAATAGGGACCCCACGCTGCTTAAATCAGCCGTTTTGTGACTTTCTTCTTACGACGAGCAAATCTACGTAAAACCATGTTCTGTAACAGCAAGATAAAGACCTTGGATATATTTCAAACTATCAGGAATCTCCTACAGAACGTGTAAGTGTCCATGATCGATATTTTCTAGAAATTAATTGGAAAAACAAATTTAACCTGTTGAATCATTTAGTTTGCAAGGTCTCACCTGTAATAGCGTATTCCACTTTCGTAATCAATAAACCCGCCCCAAGATCCCATTGCGATATGATCGCTTTTGTAGTCGACATCCTTCTGCATTGGACCTCCATCCCACACAGTGCCATTTGTTGGGGGAGAGTTATCTGCCAGTACTTTTAGCTCAAATTTCTTTACAAGTCTCGCCCCATTCTCCACTTCAATCTGAAAGAAATAGTCCCTGTTGTGGAGTCCTATATGGGTGTTTCTGGCGACAAGTAGGTTCAAGTCTAGGCTGTAGGAGGACATCTCACAACGACCAATCTTCGGACAGTAGCAGGCATCACTTCCAGATGGACATGTTTCCTTATAAACACAGATGGTTCAAAACATTAAAACATGATTACAACGTCGTAAAACAGAATATATATATATGCATATCGCAACATACACTAATAACTTTGTATTTGAATTTCCAACAAGGAAAGCCGATCAACTATAATGGAAACTTAAATGTGCTTACATTCAAGCCAAAATGTCGAACAGGTACGGCACCTTCCCCGTGCTGTGTGTCCCCGCCAGGTGTCACACCAAGTCTGTAGTACACTCTCCTAACACTACTGTGCTCGTCGCGTGCTCTGAACACCAGTTTCATTTTGTGCAGTTCGTGTGAATCGTGTACGAATACGCGAATGTGTCCATCTTTAATAAGCCACATATCCCACAATTCCGGTGGGGAAGAGTCGATGTTCACTACTCGCTGGTCAACAAGCCGGTTTCCCATTATGTCCGTTGCTTGAATCCAGACCTAAATCACCAAGTAAATAGAAATGCAATCGATCATTGGTAATACATGCCCTTGTCCTTTCTGTCCAGGGATTACATATAAAGAGCTCTGGGTTGAAAACACACTGCACTTTCTGTTGGACAGATGGCATGAACTCGCTCATACGCTGTACAATGTTCGATCTTCCAGTGTGCAAGAGAATGCTTTACAAGTGCACACAGGGAGAAATTGTACAGCGAGCATAAGCGAGTGTAAATCAAGTAGTCCAATAGAAAGTACACACGTGTTTTCAATAAGTTAACGAAGGGCTGCCATCGAACTATACTATAAAAACCTCTGCAGGGGTTTTGGCAAAGCTTTAGCTTCAGGAGTTTAGAAATCAATAAAGCAGGCAACTGTGAATATAGTGACTGACTGATTAAAGAAGAATGTCACCCAAACAACGCATTTTGTATCAATTTAGGTCGAGTAGTTCCACTCGATATCATCAAGTTCAGTTCTTTTACCCAACACCAAACGGCAGACGGAGGTGATAAAATTAACAAATGACGCTACGGGTTCTAATACAGTCTGCTCAGCAGTTCACAAGACGCCAACTGGTGTCAGCTTATCGCGTGCATTTATCGTTTCTTACCAATTAATCATCCTAATTCAAAATAAACCCCCCTACAAATACATAAATTTTGTTCGTACCGTAGCCTACAAAGTTCGGTAGGCCAATTAATTTACAGAAAGCGGCATAGGAAGTTTGGAGTCTGCTCGGTGATATATTAGACTTATTCCTCCGTGAAATACAGACAAAAAGCACAATTGCGTGTTTTAATTTCAGACTTGCGATTTTTTCAGGTCTAAACACAAAGCGCTCTGTTATAATCCAGTGGCACAGAACCCGGTCAGGCCCGTCGTGGCCGTACTGGAGACATAACGACCATAAACCTGCCGGACTAGTCGGCTGCAAAAGTTAGAAACTAAACTTACAGTCACGATCAGAAGAAAACACTAGTGGACCTAAGAAATAAGGTGCTCGTAAATGTTTTGGTGAATTCGCCACAAAATTGCAAATCTACTTACTCTTCAAAAGCCGCGAAGCCATGTCCCCCTTCTGCAGAACTGTACAGGGAAGTGTTGTACAATAACAATGACTTGAATGTTTAGACATATGAATAAAAACTCCTCTAACATCTGACTTTAGGATATAAAATCGAGTTAAAGTTTCACAACAGCTTTCTGTCAGCAGACACTTAATTAGAATGCGCTTACCCGGCGATCATTTAGTTTTATTGCATCTGAAGCCGGTAACGCCTATGAATTATTCACGGTTGAATTCTCAAAGCATTCGCACTCACGAACACTCCTAAGCCATTACAAATTGTATCCACCGAGACAGACTTTGACACTTTGTTTCAGTATAATACAAACACGTGTTAGGGTGAGAATAATCATTATTTTTCCGGCCACAGACACGGCCTCATTCTTGGTATTTACGGAATACTTTTCATTCTTTACTCCCGGAAACCAGTTCTAAAGAATTTCAGGTTCTCGTGAAAATCGAAAAAATGATATACCCGCTTTCATCCCAGCTCCATGGTTTGCACAAGCGGAAACAATACGCAACATATCATAGCGGCACACCCTCAGGTGAAGAACCACTGACGACGCTGCATTCTGTACTCACAATCCCCACTGGCTAACGCGACACCTTTCGGCGAGGTGAGATTGATTGTATGTATTGAGATGGTAAGAAAAACTAATTAAATCGGATGGCATTCTCCTTTTATTCACCTTGAACGTGTCTCCATCTGTCAGCGTGATAACGGTGGTATCAAGGATAAGTCTTTCATCCAGCCAAGTTGAGATGCTACTCCGGATATTGGGTTCCAACGTTGTTGTGTTGCGCGTTCGCAATGGAGACAGATTTTCTATGTCATACCTGAATGAAACTATACCTGGAAGGTACAAAACAAACAAGTAGTCATTTTTATGACTGAAAAAGGCTCTTGTGCATTGGGAATTATTTTGAACTCCTTCGCGACTTTCAAATATCTTTATGAGAAGGCAGATATACATGTCAACCGCTTCAATAGATGCTCCCTATGCGCATCCTTACGAGTAAGTAGTATAAACGTAAATGTAAACATGTTACTACACGATCTGTAGAATCAGGAGAGATCACGTCAAGTAGCGTCAATGGATTCCAGCCTTCTCACGGTCACCACAAGGCAGATTTGCCGCCTGTAGTGAAGACGGTCGACAAGAAAGAAGTTCAACGGACATCTGACGAGCAATCACAAGTACATGTATTTTTTCAGTCCGTGATTCTGCTGTCTAACCTGAGTACATGTGCATGAACTGAAGGCTTAAACTCCAAGACCGTGGATGAACTGAGCTTAATCTGGCCCGCTTTTATTCAGGGGCACCAGATATACATGTGCGAAATCGACTCAATTATGTTACAGTAAACACTTGAGACATAATGGCATACAAAACAAACCACTGTATGGATTTTCAGGAGGACACCTTTTCAGTGAGGCATTGGACAGATAAGACAACAATAAGAAGCAAATTCGTGCCGTTGTATGATCCGAGAACACCCTCATGGAAACAAGTATCTACAATAGAGTGGGTGGGCTTGCTAGTTTTTGGTGACGGCCCTTTTCACCTCATGTCTTTATGACAGGGTTCCGTCGAAACGGTGCCATTGAGCGATTTTTCGGACATTCGGACAAACGTCATCTGGTCCTATCATTTCTCTAGTGTATGGTTTAATGCAGTGATTACGTAGTAAGGAAATCGTGCATCGAAAGGGTGCAGCAGTAGACAAACAATGTATCCAGTTCACGTTCAAGGTAGACTAGCGATATTTAATTTCAAGTATTGAAACAAAATTTTGATTGAACGAGGTTGGACTAGGGAACCAAATATTATTGTTCTTTCGAATAAACACTTGGCCTTACAGCACCATTTGTTGAAGATATCCCTTAAATCAAAATCGTTGTGACTAACCTCTTAACTTGTTGCAATTATCACATGGAAGTTAATATATAGCTCAGTAAACCGAATCAGGGTTGTTTTTTAGACTCAAGAATCTTGTTAAGGAAGGTGGTGTCATCAAGTACGCCGCTTGTAATACATGACGATGTCTTGCGCATGCTTGCGTTTTCGCGAGGTTCTCGTCTCTACGGAAATCACGCCTGGACTATGGAGCAACACAGAGTTTCTTTCGAAAATTGTGTCAAGTGAAAGTTTCCGAAAAAAAGTGAAATGATCTGTCCTCACAGTTGAAATATTATATGACTTTGTAAAAAATTCACCCTCAGGTCTATTCACGCCGCCTTCAAGAATATTCGCAGTCCCAAATGAAAATCCACATACCGTCAACGTTGTCTGTCCCAGCACGTGGCAAAAATCCTGTCACCTGATCGTAAATGTCATCAAAGAGCGTCGGATCAGCTTCGACTGGTCTCAAGGGGGCGTGCTGTCGATGGTAGTCGTTGTAAAAATAGTTTTTCCATGACAGCTAAAATGTTAAAACAACTATAAAAGCGTCTTCATGACAACACAGAAATTGCAACATTAAAAGAATTCAATAATTGCACTTCACATTTTAACTAGATTAGTAAACTTGAACCACTCGCGCTTCTAGATGAAAGTCGTGTGTGATGTTATGAGAACATATCAGGATTGACCAAGACTTACTTCTATGGCTCCCAGGTGTGTCTGCCAACGGTAACCAGAGACTTCAGTGGCTGATGAAAAATAAAATTTCTTCGTGGTATCAATAAGCAGCTTTGAACTCGCATCGTACAGAACGTAAGATCTGGCCTCTCGTACATTAAGAGCAACGTCCACAACTGTCAGAACAATTGCAAAGATTTGAGGCTCACTGGTCAAGTTGAAACGCACAGTCGTATTTGAAGGACCCAAGGTGATGGGTCCAAATCTGACGGGTGTAAACAGCATGCCGACAGAAGACAATGATCGCTCTGTTATATCATAGACGTTGAGAACAAATTCCTTCAGTCCAGATGGGTTTTTACCGAAATCATTCCAACCTGAAAAGTCTAAATTGATAGTTCCGGTTTTGCGTATTCTGTCTCCAAACATCATGTACTCGGTAGTAGCATTACACTTGTTCGCGCCACTTTCACGTGAGCAGTGAGTGGGCTTAGTGAAATCCATCCGCATACAGACAGTCTTTGCACGTGGAACGTCGGTGTTCTTTTGAGTTTTGTAAAAACTATTGGTATTTGGGTCGCCATAATGCGTATATCCCCCGGCAACAACTTTGAATTCTGCACATAACCTATAGAAATACAAGAAATGAAGCAAACACTTTAACATCACTTAATGTTCATCATGTTCATGTTAATTAAGTAATTTGGTTTTTAAGTAAATTTTGATTGGAGTGTTTGCGCACAGTGAATTTGCAATTAAAGTAAGGGTGAAAATCATTCTCGGTTGCTCGGTTGGCTTAGAGTTACACGAAGCTTCAATTAGGCCATGCTAAAATTACAGTAAACTTCTACAGGCAATTGGAATAATCATTAAGAATACCTAATGCAAATGCTTATGGACTTCCGCATTATTAATTGGACAAGGCATTGCGACTGATTTCAATAGGCTGGGAATTGAAAAGGTAAAAAAATATCTACTCCTAAGTCAACTCTAACTTCACCATCAGCTTAATGTGCATGGATGTCAAATCGCATTTACTTTACCAAAAAAAAAACTTGCAACTTGCTCAGGTTTTTTCGACCTCCCGGATAGATATGTTGGTTTCTTGGGGATGGTCTATCACGTGGCAATTAAACCTCTCGTTGGCGCAAGCACTTAAGTCCGTTTCATCTATGATTTCGAGATCTGCATTTAGGGAGTCGATAACCCGACGTATAAAAAGAAAACGAAATGTTTCATACCGTAACAGGAGTAAAAACAAACGTTTCTAAAGATCGCGCTCCTTGTGTTATCATTTTGAAATTCCTCTAGGCCTACACCCTGTAGTTGTCCACGTGTTTCTATGATACTCAATATCACATTACGACTTCTCTGCATTCAAGTCTCCCGAGTCGTTATTTATACAGTACAACACTAGAAGGGGCAACAATCGTTCCGAAGGTTGACAGCAGTAGATGAAATTTTTTGAACTTCCAATGATAAGTTACGCAATTCCCTTCTGAAATAACTATAATCAATCATATTCCGCGATGATGTATAATATTTATTTACTCTTTGCATTTTATGATGATATTCTGTATTGATCACAACAAATATCAGTTTTTAACTGGTGATGGTATCTCGCTACCATGCCAGTTCCTATTTGATTCTCATAATAAATAAGCTACTAAGTATTTATTTTAGTACTCTTTGAATTTTTTCAATGTGTAACTCTACCATTATGTGTGTATTTGGCATGCGTTATCAAATGAATTAAAAAATACCAAAATGAAATTTAATTCACAATTATGTAACACACTGCTAAATTTGTCAGATACGAACGGAACAGAATAAAGATTGTTAATACAAGTGTGACAAATGTCGTGTATTTAATGATTTGTGCATGTCGGAAAACTTGATCCCGAAGTACAGACAGAAAAGATTCTGTGAATCTTTGATCAAGGAGAGGGAAAGAAGTCCAGTGATAGCAATTCTAGTTCTACTTGTACCGACACCTGTATGGAAATGGACACTAACGGTACATGTGCGTAGGAATGAGTGAGGTGACAAATTCCCGACAATCGATGGACATTAAACATCAACCAATAACAACAAATAAGGCGTTAATTTACACCTACGTACATGTACACGTATGTGCAAAGGAAGCATTTTCTACATGTTCTTTCTGGCCGCTATTCATTATTCGATACGATTCTGATTTGTATCAAGAAAGCGAACATATACGAAGATTCATTCATGTACGTGTACAGCGGGAAACGACATACTATCCCATGTTCCAATACCCAAGACCTTATTAAGGCGTGTGCATCTGATAGCTTCAGTCTGGATAAAACATTTCTGTACTTATACGTTATTACTAGGTACACAACAGAGTGCATAATGGAACTCTTAGTGTGGGAAGGCGCAATCCGGAACATCTCTGGTACATTATTACCGCCACTGTCTTTGGCGGTGAATGCAATCGGTACATGCTCGGATTTGAATGATGCGCCCACATCTTCCATTTAAAAGTCGCATGTCTTGGTTTCAATATACTAACAAGACAATTGGTGCGTCTATACTTACTGTCCACGAAAGTGACAAACCAAGATTTCTGTTAATCATGACATCCTAAAAATCTCACTACCTGCACTCATCGGATTGGGAAGTAAGCCACATACGAGGGCTCGTTGGCGTTTTCGTGCAAATGGGAGAGCATGCACACAATCTAATCGACTTAGATACATAGATGTCTTACTTGTCTCCGTCGCCAAATGGTGTGTAAGAAAAGTCGTGATCGATGTCGCACTTGATCTGATCTGTGGGTTGTCCAGTTCCGTCCCCGTATGGTCCTTTTGGTTCACATGTCCCGTCACCCGGCATAGTGTATGTGATGATGTCTACATCTGCACCTGCAATGCTTTTATCATCTAGCTTTGATTGGTGAAGGTATTACGGATGAGGTTAAAACTGCAGGGCAATACCCTTTAGAGTAGCTGGAACTTCATATTTCAAGACAAAAAAGACCTCGAACTCTGCTGCAGGTGAATTTTTGGACGGATGTTGAACCAGATGGGTACATGACACTAACATAATTATGGGCGTCCCATGTTGATGGTTTTCGCGCCCATCTTCACAGCTTGTTTTTGTAGCCTAGATTTCAATTGATTGGCCAATTTAGC
The DNA here is from genome assembly GCA_002633005.1 of Phoronis australis. Taxonomy (NCBI): domain Eukaryota; kingdom Metazoa; phylum Phoronida; family Phoronidae; genus Phoronis; species Phoronis australis. The sequence continues at coordinate 12,689 of NMRA01000155.1, forward strand.
TATCTTCGCTCGATTTCTTTCATTGCCATAATGCATAAGAAAACATGATGTGAATTAACAATCATTCCTAAATGATGTTGAAAGTCATATTTGATGGCCTAGATCAGACTCTTTTTATTTACACAAGACTTCAGACACACCCGACGAAAGACTTCGCTTGTACCACCTCACTTGAGGACACGTAGTTTAATCAGGTCCACGGTACCGTCAACCTCGCTGCTTATACCGATTCCCTTGTCTGCCATCCTCTTTGCTCGGGAGAGTTCCATAGACACGAGAACCTCGCCAAAACGCAAAACCTCGAGAGAATTTGGAAGATATCGACATGCATTACAAGAGAAGCGCGTGATCAGCAGGTTTGCTCCGAAATTCTTGCGTCCACGGAACTCAACTCTATTACTTATGTAAGAGCCGAGGACAGACAAAACAAATACGACAAGGGTCTATGACTGCCACCGGCGTAAGAGTTTCATGAATGACATTCCTTTTTTCGATCACTCATATCCAACTAACTGGCATGAGTCATTATTTTTTTGTAGGTAGACCTTTTCGAAGTTCTCTATCGTTCATTTGATGAAGTTATCGTTGTTCGGAATTTAGTGAGTAATTTTATATCAAGTGGCATATAACAACGATATTATCCGAGAGTAGAACATGTCAAAATTGCAGGTTTATTCACTTTAAAAATTAGAACCAATGCAATCTCTACCACCATAATATTGACAAAGGTGAGACATAAGTGACGTTAAGCACGCGTGTACAAAGTAAATTCAAAACGAGTCAAATACCCTCAAGCCTTGATTAACGAACGCAACGAAAATACCGAACGCGTTTTCAAGGAATTCCAAACAGTGCAACGCAAGAGCTTTCTGGTTCTTCGCAATACTATTTTCAATTGCGTCTCGGTGTTACGCACTTCTGTAACTGTAGTGGTGTTACTGCTTTTGTTCGCATCACGTAATTTCTTTACGAATGGTATTTACGAACCTTATTCTCGCAAGCTTTCACTGCGACCTCTGTAGGACTCGATCACTTGATATGCATTTTTGAACGGTATTTCCCCGTATTTAATTCTTGTTTCACTATACATTGTAGTTTACGCTACTTCCCTGACGGCAGCGTAAGCTCTCATACCTGCGGGTTTCTTGAACATTTTCACAGAACTCTTTGTAATTCCGTACTTGAAGTCTCTGACATACGGCAAACTGGTGTATGGTGGGTGCTGGAAGTTTGCCTCTAAGTCTAATTGAAGTTTCTTGGGAACAAATTTAATCCACTCGTCCCCCTCAGTGTAACATCTGGTGGATCCTGGCACAGTCGGCTGACTTTGTCGCCGTTCACCACTCAAGCTCAACACAGAAAATTTGCACAGGTCCAACTCTGGTTGTATTGTTACTGAAATCATATATTATTTTAAACCAGCTTAGGCTTGACACGTTGAACTACAATAACTGAACGTTGGGCATACATGTACAAGTAAATCTACTAACGTGATATTTTCACTTAACTGCAAGATTTCAACATTTGAGGCATTAGCAAGTAGGTGACAAATCAGCTGTTATCGAAACAGGACAGATTCTATAGCTTAAAATATGTTCTGAAATGACCAACTAAATCAGTGTCGGATTTAGGGGGGGGCAATGGGTCAATGCCCCCCCCCCCCCCTAAAATTCTACCCGATTCCATTTTGCGAGTTCAGGTGCGAATTGCTGACTAGCACATGCGCGCAACCAGGGGGCCTTGGGGGGTGAATAAACAATGCATAGGCCCTGAATAAACCCCGTTTACCGCAAACCCAAGAATTCGAGACCCCTGCATTTCCAGATTTTAGGCTGAGCGCGCGCATCTGCCGAAATGCTGCTTATTCCTGTGCCCTGCCCCCCAAAACTCAAAATCCTGGATCCGCCCCTGCAAACCACCGTAAATCGATCATGATTTACAGTGATGCAGCGCTAGCAGCTCCAATAAACATGTACACACAGCATGGTAATTTCAACAATACTGATGCCACTTCACGAGGACAACAGCCTAAGTTCAATGGTCGGCTTGCTTCATCCAATTTGTGTACTACTGCAGGGTGAAGCTGGAATTATTGTAAACTGACGTTCACAACTGTCGCATGGCTCAGCCCTCTTGAAGACTGTGGACAATCGAGAATGGAAACGCTCGTTTTAAATACTGTATGAAGCTTGGGATAGTCTATGGGGGGTAACAAAATGTTCGACACGATAACTGACACGCCGTCTAATTAAACAAGACCACCTATAATAAAACCACTGTCGTAAGACGGGACAAAATATGTACATACAAACTGTCTATAGAGGACAAGAACTCTATACGCTCTTGCACAAGGGATACCTGCCTGTGTCTTTACAAGAGGCACACGAGACGACCAGCATCAATGCACTTCAATTTTTATTCGTTCACTAGTGTTGCAGTTGTCATAGACATACATGTAACCTATCATCAGAAAGTGTTGAGCACAAGGAAATTCTGCAGCAATCGACATTACAGAGAACTTCTATTTTCTCCCTAGAAGGGGTTTCGTGAGTTTTCAAATTTATTTTGCCACCAGGAGACGTAACGCTAGTTTGAACCGTTTGAAAATTGTCGGGCGTCGTTTTGCCAATGACAAGAATATAGTTTCATGTGCATGCCATGTTTTCCTAGTTGTGCGCCTGGCCACGGACACAGGAAGGAAACACCCGCCTACATAGATATATGTGCGCACGTGAAAACATTAAAATTTCATGAAAACGTTGTCATCAACGAACTCAAGGTTTTGTCATCGTACTAGGCTATCGCTAACGGCCGATATACGCTTCAATGTTTATTCCGGTTGCCTAACCCTAAAAGTATAGATTGGAAAATGGCGCCCGTACACATAGCCCATGGCTTGTGTTGCTGGCTCACTCGACCGAATGAGCTCGGTCATGTTTTTAAAACCCAAAGCGTTTTGGTTAAGAATCCAACATTAACAGCTAAACAGGGGCGAAATATAGCTTTAAATTTCATTACGTACGATCGCATACACCACTTCCAGTCTTCGAGAAGCCTGATGCGCAAGCACAACTGTTTGGATATCCATTACTGCATACTCCAGGGAAACAATGGTGTCCAACCCACGAACAACGAGCTGAAAAAAGCTCCAAATAGAGACGATACATGATACATGCATTTGTTTTAACTTTGAAGAAAATTGTTTGGTATTTAATGAAAACTAATCAGACATAATGTGGAAGTAAGCTGAACAGGTCACAACTAGGAAGCTGATACAAAACCTACGAGTTACATGATAGTATTAAGAAATCTTCGTTGTACAATGATTTCTCTAACCACTCAAGATAAGAGTTGGCCTCTCAATTAGATGGTAGTTCAGTAGGCCTAGTATATTGTTAATTTGATTTCTGGGGATTAATAGTATCTATATGTTTTACCTAAACTTATAAAATAAAATGAAAAAGGGAAAACTATAGGAGGTGCAAAAACGATTTTCACTAGAAAAAATCAAAAATGGCATCCATGAAGCTGTAAAAAAACTATTCGACGTGGTCTTAAGAGGGAAGTGAGGTTCATTATTTTCTAAGTAAGTCGAAATTCTCCGACCCGGAAGAAAGAAACAAGAAAAACATCAAAAGCGCCTCCTTACAAAGAAACGATAGGTGACGATGCTCTAGATTTATAGGTTTTACCAAGATGACTATCTGAGATTTACCGACGATGCGCAAAATCGGTCATTTTGAAAATTGCTAACGGTGTGTTGGAAAACCTGTACATGTATGGTCAGATGACCAATGTAATTTACAATACGTTTTGATATGTAAATACTCATGGCGCTTCCAAGATTAGTGGAGTGTTCAAGTACATGTAGGCGCAGCATCACACATTGGCACATGGACATACATTGGTATATGTATATATACACTACATATTCTAAAGGTAAGACATTAGCAATCGATTTGCCGGTGAGATTTGCATAGATATGTACTTACGGTCACACTTAGTCAACGCAGTATTAGGTGTAAAAGCACACTTGTGTAGAATGGATTGGTATTGAAGATTGCACTCGAAACATTTCTTATTTTTCGGCCCTTCGTCACATCTCATACGAGCACAGTTGGCAACTTCGGCGCGCGGACAAGCTGTTAGAAAGGATATTAACGATCACTGACCATTTAACAGTTAACCAAAACTGTCTCGGAAAAGGTACAGTAGTTATTATACGTTTTGGCGTTTTCAAGCTGCTATAAATCCGTCTTCTGTCACAGACATAAACTTTTGATCTTGCCCACTAATCGTTACGAAATTGACCTCAAGATGTTCGTAGCTAAATTGAAACCATCCCGGGCTTCGAAGAAATTGAAGGCTCGCTATTGCTTGAGACTCGACTTCACAAGTTTGCTTATTTACTTTGAGTCCTTTTTTGCGCCGACCGTGGTGCCAAGGAATAACGAATTGCCAGTTCTTTGAGATGGCAAGTTTTCTCCTTGGCCGCAATGCAAGTTCGTATCCTCTTTATCTTTTAACTTCTGCGCATTTAAAAAAGTACCAATTGACCTTTCACCAAATAATCGGAGACGACGCATCACTATTTGTTGCGCAGGATTCAAATCCGAACGAAATTTAACCAATAAAAACAGTACGTGAATGTATATTCAAAGTCGAGAAATGAGATGAATGACGTACGTCCCAAAAAGTGTCGCTCTTAAAATATCCAAGATGGACGAGAAATGTTTTCTTTCGGATACCACGAGCAATTAACTATAAAAACGTAAAGGCTAAGTTTTTAAACAAGTCGCGCATCTATGAACACGTACGTTATGCCCAACGCACATGTTGTAAAATAACAAACTACATGTCCTTAATCAATTTGGCTTTTATTTAAACAGAAAAATTAGCCGCTCATAATTCAATCTACACTCATCGTCTTCGTTGCGAGAAGTTTGCAATTGTCAACGTATGGATAGTTAGCAGAGGTAATAAACTTACGATCACAACGTGGTGAGTAATACTCATCGGCACAGTTGGAGCAGTAGTTAGGTCTTACACAAGTACCTCCGTTGGGGCATGATGTTGACCCAAAACAAACAGCTGTAACACAAGGTAAACACACATCAGTTACAAACTGTTGCATGACCTCTGTGAGCAAATTATACCTGTGTTTCTTGGCGAAATCCCTTAAAAAGATTGGTACCCGCTCGTGATTTTTTTCTTTACGACTTAAAATCGAAGTAGAACTTGGGGATTAGGTACCAGCAGCGTTGTGTTGTGTTGTGTGATGTGCCGGCCGTCAATGAGATGGTTGAATACCGTTGCTAAGTGCAGAATACTCAATTACTCTAGTTAACGCAACTGACATTAGCAAAGTGAGGACTCTCTTTCTCAGACAAGTGAAAAGTTTACATACATGTACTACTTTCAAAATTTGTGGATTGCATGCACTAAACTTCATGATTCAAGGTTCTACAGCAAATAACAGTAAACAACTCAAGGAACTTTCACACCAATCACAAGAACTTCTCTATTGTTTTTGCCATACTGGTCAGCTGTATCAGGGCAACTATTCTGTGAATGACCATTACGCAATGTAGCGGTTTACAACAGAGTTCATCATAACATGTTTGGATGCATAGTATGGGCCACTGACTCAACTGAAAGTCAAAACAGGTTACTATAAACAGCAACGATCTGCTGATGAAATAATATCAAATGAATAATACTCACATATTAAGTAAAGTAGTAAAGTACAAACCACTGATTTCATGACAAAAATAATGTTGTAGGAAATTGTCATGACTCAAACGATTCAGATTCATTTCTAATCAGACGGACATGAGTTTTGGACACAATATGTGGCTCCTTATACATCTGTACCTCAAGACCAAGTGTACATGTAGAGACGCAAGATGCTGCTAGGGCTGCCATCTTTAATTTGCTGTGTCATACCTTCGCGTTCATGAATCTTCCTTTGTGTAGATGTCGCCAAGAATTGTCCAAAACGGAACTAGATGTAGATCCTAGTAGGAGCTAGACGCTTACGACCGTTCTGATCCGTCAAAAACTGATATCAGTAATAAACTTAACAACTAAGGACGGTCTTGCCAAGTTGGGCATAGATCGATGTCCTGTCATGTACGTGAATTTTTTATGCCAACTGTCATGAACATCTACCATAGAACTTCACGGATACCGAGGCAAAAGCACACACACACGCACAAACACACACACTCACGCACGCGTGCATATATATATATGTGTGTGTGAAAATATATATATATATATATATATATATATATATATATATATATATATATATATATATACA
>NMRA01000155.1:19914-30344 GCA_002633005.1 Phoronis australis
GCCACGATCGCTTTGTTTTTATCTTTGTCCCCTTCCCGCCTAGCGTCGCTGACTTCCTCACCAAAACGCTCGAAGCATTTTACGGGAGCAAATTCGACCACTTGATAGACGTTTGTTATCTCCAGGCCGTGTTCCAAGTACCATTTCAGAAGCGGGGACGCCAACAAAATTTTTTTACCGAAGAAACTTCCTACCAGAGATCGTCGTGGTCGGCTCATGATTTTGTTTTTCTCGGCATACTCCCGCATAAATTCTCCTAGGTCGTCTCTGGTGATGTCTATGTTCTTGAATATAGGCTGCCTTTCTGAAAAATGCTCTCTCAGGTGGCTCGGGACTTCGATGTCACACTCCACAACCCCGAACAGAGTACCGTCTAGAACGAACGATTTGATTTGTTCGCTCGTCAAGCGGTAGCAACGTTCCGTGGACAACTCTCGTCTTCTCAGAAAAGAACGTAGGGTATCGTATTGAAGTTTCAAATCCTCAAATTGGCACTCCCAAATCTCTTCGTAATCAAAGCCTTGACATATTATGTAATCCCTATTTTTGTGTTTTCCATAAGCTCACTCATGGCGACGTTTCGTGTTTCGTTCCTCGTCCTCGGAGTCCCGCCGTCGTTTTTCGTGAGACGACAGTCGTGGCCGTGCCAGTAACATCCTTGGAATTGGAACAGTTTGTGCGACTGACGACAGAAACCATCCACCGGAATACGACGCTGACTCACCCTTTTTTCAACCCCGTTGAACTGATGTCGGATACTAATTCCTCGTTGCCACGCTACAAAATCCAAACAAGCCGTTGCCTTTCGTACCTTTAATTCGGACATTTGATCAGTATGCTATAGACTACTTTTCTGAACGTTTTGATGATTTTAACATTTAATGCGGACATTTGATAAATTTGCTATAGACTACTTTTCTGAACGTTTTGATGATTTTATATTCGTATGATTTTTGTAGTGTTGGTTTTTCATTAATACACGTTTAAACGCTATCGGTTTTATGTTCTGTGTTAGCTGGTCGCTTCTTATTATTACGAGTACGATTCGCTCAGTACCGTCGGGGCCTGCGTTAGACTTTACGCGACATCTGTTGTTGGGTTGGGTGGTTATCCCCTTTTGTATACGCCTTTGTTTTTGATGAGACAGAACGCACAACATACACGACAGTCGGCGTACACGAACTAAGGTAATCCACGTTTTGTTATTATCATCTTTCTCTTTGTTTCGATTCTCGATCCGTTGCTAGGAGCCGCAAAACGGGCATCGAGGTGCCTCTGTAACCAATTAAACCTATTACGTCATGAGGGGTGACGTCATTGACACATCCGTCCGGTTGGTGTCCCTTCCGATCACAGTTATTCCACGTGACCTTTGACCTTTCACATAGATGACCTTTGACCGAGACCCTCAAAAGCGGGCGTCTAAACCTCTTACTATACTACTCAAGTACGACTTAGGGAATTTTTGGTACACGGAGTTAAGATCCTGAAACGTAAGAAAGCATTGTCGAAAGTGTTATTTGACACTTACGGACACAATGTGTGCCGGATCCCGAGTAACCTGAGTTGCATGAGCACGTGAAACTTCCCTGTGTGTTGGTACACTTTGCATAAGTGTGACAGTTGTGAGTTCCATCGGCACACTCATTCTTGTCTGTGAAAAGAAAATAATTCTTACACCGGAATGATCAGTATACAGTGTACATGTATTAATCTCATAATTTTAAACATGCTAATTATGAAAATCAAGCTTTGAAATGTAATCCACTTACTTTTTTCTACTCCAAAGTTAGCATACATGTATGTGTGCATTTGAGCTCACAGACACTAAGCTGCCAATTACTCCAAAATAAGCATGCATTGTTTGCTGGGATGCCATACATGTAAGATTGAAAATAATTAACAATGGAAAATGTCATCAAGTTAAAAGTAGACATCAGTTGTGAGACATATATAGCTCATGTGTGAAAGCTTTAGGGTGGCCATTATAATACTTTTTCACTTTCAGTTCCATAGAAACATTCATAATTCAGTTTGTATGCGTCGGCAGTCGTATGTTTACCGTACTGCCGCGCCCAATGAGTGTCTGTTCAGAACTTGCATAAAAAACACACCGCCAGCGAAAAAGTCATTATTTAAGATATAGGCCGATGGGCAACGTCAAATGAAATAGAGTTCACATTATGTGGTCATAGTTAATAACTTATATTATCTAAATTATGAATTCATTCACTGAACGGAAAGTCTAAGCATCAAATGCTAGTGTCATAACGTTGAATAAAACACGTGTATTGTAACACAGTCACGTACCTTGGCAGAAGTACCAAATCTTGACTTTTTTGTTAAACAATCTGCAAGTATCCCCAAACAAACTGTTAGAAGCAGAAACGTCACAAGTCCTCTTTCCGTCACATAGTCCACTTACAGTGCCCGTCTTGTCCTTCGGGGAACAGAAAAAATTCTTTACGCCGTAGGTTGCTTCTCGGACCTTGATGGCTGTGCCGCTGTCGCATACTACACTAGCTATGTCATCCTCTTCAGCTTCCGCATATTTTCTACAAGGACATTTACTTAAATATACCACTTCCTTTACTTTCACATGCTTAGAACACAGAATGAGTATAGCCAGTAGAAAGATGTCACTAAAATTAACACTTTTCGCAAATTACAACTATATGTGTACTCCCGTGACTTTACTACTAATTTTTGAAATTGATAAAGTGGGCGGACCTTCAGCCAAGTTGTTATTTATGCGGCGCTGGCAGTGGAGTGATTAGCCATAATTTGCACCAGCTGACAGATGTCGAGCACACGAGAGGTGAGGTCAAGATGTTTTGGCACTTCTTGTCAGCAAAACACGAGGAATCAAAGCGAAAATCACAATTCTTGATTAATACCCGTAAACGACTACATTAATTTGCTCTGAATCTCAGTCCTTTCAACGATTTATGTCACTATCCCGAATCAGTCGACCTATCCTTGGCCGTGTCGTGTGTAAACCGGAGACTTGGGTTTTAGTTTTAATCAAATTTGGTGCTTCAAATCGGATTTCTTTGAGTTCGATTGTCGCTTTTTCCTCTTCGAGAAAGTTATTTACATGTAAAACAAGCAGGCACATAATTTTTGACTATCGGCGAAATCAGTTGCTTACGAGAAATGCGTTTCCAGCCTGACATTGTGGTGTTCAATGTACAACTGCAGAGGTTTTGTTTAATAGGCGTTTGTTTCGGCCGAGACACAGAGTTGTGCTCAAAAAGGGTTCCAGTCTGATAATAGAATTGATGTGATCATTATACATATTACAAATTACTTAATTTGGTATTTTTTGTAAGTTTTTGAACTAGATTGCCGTTTGAGTTGAGGACATTGACATACTGTAGGAACTAAATTAACAGGTGTTACCGTTGAAAATACATGTAGACTTTAAAGTTTGTTGGCCACAGAAAAAGTGTTATGCAAGGTATGAAACTGAGTGTTGAATGGCTTAAATGAAAAACGTGATATTCATATCGTGGTTGTCTTTGTGCGTGTTGACACATAAGTCTTACAATTATTACAGATGGAAAAGTATGTTGTTTAAGAATTCTTTGCTCTCATTAACGTGAATGTAGTCAATGAATTACTCTAACTTTAGGGTCGAACTGTTTGCATTTTTTAGTGATGGGTGTTGTTTAAAAACTCTGTTGCAAACCCCATCCAACACCAACCAAAGTGTCAATTTACAAACGTATTGGCAAGTTTATAGCTTGCAATAATGAAAATCTATACATTTTGATTGTTCAATACAATATAGGATGCCAATCCGTATCAACCAGTTATAGCTCATGATTCATTTACAAACGACAAGGTACTACACAATTCCTTGTCAAATCAGCAATAATGTAGAAACAGCATAAAAATAATTCTACACGTGTTTTAAGGATTTCCAAATGTTTTACTGAGATGAAGGTGTAATGAAACTGCAATGAAATCACTTGATGGCACTAAGGCCAGCGACTTATCAGAATGAGTCTATTGTCGACCTCAGGCATACAGAAATTTTATCTTGTGACGACATGGACAATATGGGAGACGTGTGCAGAGGCTTGCCTAGAGTTGTGCTTTTACAATAGGTAACAAATTTACGTTAATATAGGCTGCAAAGATATAACTGACCAATTGAATAGGTATTTTGGTGTCACCTTCTTGTGCACTTGTGTTACTTCACCTGTGAAATGAAGGCACTTTACTACTATTGCTAAAATCTATTAAAAGTATTACTAAATAAGTTTTGTGATTTCAAAATGTGAGGTCTTCCCACAACTCACTAAAACATTAGTGTAAAATAAATTGTTCCAGTTATGTGAGCATTGATCCAGTGGCAGTCAACCTTCTTAGACACTTACCCCCCCCCGAAAATTAAATATTGACATACCGTATTATGTCTACATATTGCATTGCTACTCAACTTTTCATAAATGAGTTATTTAGGCGCTAAATGTGCAAGTTGTCTTGGTATAGTTCAATCCAGTTTAAGTGCCAGAGAAAGAAACTGTCTGAATAGTAGATCCATTTTAAGATTCCCAAAATTTGTGCATATGTACTTATAAATCATGGGGTCAAACTTGTTGACATGGGGACCGTTCCAATAAAACTGACTTAGCTAAGAAAAATCTTATTTTTTGTAAACTTAACAATGTTAAATTTGTCTCAAAACCAATTCAAAAAATACATGTCAAGTTTAACTTAAGTGTTTTGTGTTAATTTTGACTAACTTACCAAATATGGAAGTTTCAAAATTTGGAAATCAAGACAAATCTTATACTTAAGTCAAAAATGAACTTAAGCAAGTTTCTTGGAACAGGCCCATGTACTCTAACGTCAAAATCTATTTTTAAATGGTGTTTACAACTTAAGGTTCTGTGGTCAAAGTACTCTAGAGATTCTAGAAAATTCTGAGAACAAAATGTAACAGCCAATGATTTGATTGGATATGATCATGTAGTTTTTATTAAACAATCACTAAATAAGTAGAATATTATAAAGTGGGCTTAAGTCAACAAGATATTTAGATGCGCTACAATAGTTGAAGCATAAATACTTGCTACAGCTTACAGAGAAAATTGTACTACAGAGCCATCTAGTGGAAGATTCTAGAAACGATCTTGGCAAGGGCAAGGGATAACGAACAGGAAGTTAACTAATAGCTTGTCACTTTCATCGTGGGTAGTAGTATATTACCTGAAGTGCTATACATGTACAGTTTGTGTAGTTCGAAGATTCACCAACAGGACAGTCATCCAACAAGTGGAGAGTCCTAGCTTGGAAAGCAGATAAGACATTTGACTATTTTGGTTGATTGATTGAGGTAATCTTTAAAGAGGGCGCTAGTGTGGTTACTCGTTTGTGTAGTTGATTACTTAATTAACAATAGGCTTCATTTGTCTAATTAGGGGTTATCATATAATACATATTGCATTTGATTATTCACTTTACATCTACGCACAATCTCAAAGCATAGCTACCTTTTAAACAAACCCACAGTCATTCGTCTGACAGAAGCCTTTGACATCTGTAGCACTTTTGGACAATATTTATGAGTTGTGCGGGCTTTAGGTCGATAGGCCAGGAAATGTGGTTTTATGTTATGCCCATTGGTAAAATAATATTGTGTCCAAGATAGTTATTTTGCTTTGAAAAGCAGAGGTACCGACCATCCAAAATAAAATACCTTGTGATAGTTTAAACTGAGGTTATCCTTGATTCAGACCTTGACGTTTTAGTTGATTACCACACTAGGTTAATTGCAGTCGCCTAGGCACTTTATTGTAAATAGTTTCAGTTTACACTAAAATTAAGTCTTCAATTAGGTCATTTGGGAAGAACAAATCTGGCTATGAAAAAATAATGTTGTTTATAACGGATTTAAATTGAGGTAATAATACTAAGACTCAGTGAAAATGTTTTAGATTAAGGGATCCTACCAGAGACAATGTATTAATAAAGCATAAATATATTTCCAGGTGATCAGTGCAATGGGCCCACATGCAAGGCCTGCGCACGTCTGGTACAACGTGTATCAGACCGCCTGCAATTATTTTTTTTATACTATTAGAGACAATGTACACAAATTAGACAATAGATGTCACCGCAGTTAGTGTCACTTTTTGTTTATATTATTAAGTATCCCCCCGAATTTAGTGGTGGATATCGGATATCACGAAGTGGGCTAATATTTTACATTTGCTCTCTAAGCCCAAAACACGCACATATACACCGGTCCACGATTACAAGCAACATAATAATTGCTAAAAATTATTTCTGTGTCATGTTTAATACATTTGTTTCTTTGTCGGCATCCAACCAGCGACCGTATCCCCCTCCCCGCCGGCCCAACGTTCGCCAATGGAATCAATACCTGAGAGAACGACGCAAGTTGGAGTCAGTGGAATCTTGAACGGTCACTGCCAAGGTTACCCTAAACTGTGTTCTAAAGTATTTTATATGTGCTGGAACGTCTTAGCACCAGTCATAAACTTCCCATCGCCTAATCGACACCAGATAGCACGTCTTGCGTCGATAAATATTTTTGTATTCTCAGGCATCCCAAGGATCTGGCAGCAACATATTTTCTTTTCTGCAGGCAACTTTTTGTGTTTTTGTGTACCTACCTCAAGCTTTGTATTAATTGCTATCAAATTTTATTCATTAATCCCCAGCGACATTGGTCACTGGTTTACTCAAGGCAATACAAGACATATCCAGGAGTAAATGGAAGTAGTTTGCTTCATTGTACTGTTAGGATATGTGAAGCACAATGACGGCTTCTTTATTTGACGCCAGTTAACTTTTTGTTTAAGCAAGTAGAGTGGAGTCTGATTTCTGGTGGTATATGTAGGTCAGATAGAAAGCAGCGTTGTACTGTATGTACAAAGCAGCATTTCAATATTAGCCAGCTAGCTGTATGAAGACTATTGCCAAAACACAGCTAGTGTACATGAGCGGTGCACCACAGGGGATTTGGGGCCTATAGCCCCGCTTTTTTCAGTACTGCGCTGCCCATGGTCTACGGGCGGTGCACCACTACAGGGGGGGCTGGAGGAAGGGGCTATAGCCCACCACTATTTTCACTGCTGCGCCGCACATTGTTTATTTTTTTAAAGTACAGCAATAAACCTTACACTACATGTACATGTACATGTACTCTTCAACTTGAAGTGCGTCAACAAGTAGTGTGATGAATCAATCATTAAATAATTTTCAACAAACATGTTAAGAATTTCAAAAATTCGCACCAAGAGCAAAAAGAAGATCAATACGTACTGATTAACTAAAAAAGGTTATCTCGATGCACTGATTTCTGTCTATAAACTGAGTAAAGTTTGTGTACGAAAATGGTATTTTCTGAATTTTCGTTTTTGACCTTAAGGTTGTCCGAAAATCGGTCTAAACTCAGGCATATTTTTCGTCATAAGTCTTGAGCACTTATTATGCACTTGTCATGAAAAGGGTCCTGAGTCTTTCATGCATACATGACCAAAACGGTGCTATACACATCACATTTTGAACAAATGCAACAATTTAATTTGAAAGTGCAATTGCCTTCCCTATACAATCAAGAAATAGTGTCATTGTATAGGTCTATAAATATAAGACACACGCCAGATACAAGTATACACTCATTTACATTTTTTTCAATATATTCACAATTTCTTTTCTTTGAATAGTATCCCATATTTCTGTTCCACAGAGTATAATTGATAATACTTTTATATCATTGGGTGAAATTCTTTCTATACAGTAGTGTAGGCCGGCAATGTATTTCACAAACCTTTTGCATTGTATGCCTTTTGTGCAAGTGTCATGCTAGAACACACAACAAAATCATTATTATTATATCTCAAATAAAAAGACAGAAAAATCAGGAACCCCAACTGGGAATCGAACAACAGGTCTCTAGATTGCCGGTCTAGTGCTCTCACCACTGCGCTACTGAGGACCCGATATCTGTGCTATTTAGACAATTATCTAAATCCCGTGTGAAAAAGGCGATACGCCGCTCATGGGATGTATGACTTAACAGTTGGCTGTAAACAGTAATTGCACAGATAACGGTTCCTCAGAAGCTCAGTGGTGAGAGCACTAGACAGGCAATTTAGAGATTTGTGGTTCGCTTCCCAGTTGGGGTTTCTGATTTTTCTGTGTTTATTCGAGTTTTTTCATTACTGGCCAACCTCAGCGTCTATATAATTATTATTATATTAATTGCCAGTTCTCAACTTGACACTTCCGTAATACCAGTTTTCAGTTTCTGTCATTATGTAAAACAAATATCTTACTTCTGAATGTTTACAGAGATATTACACTTCAAATGATATATTCCAAGTACCTCCCGAGTATCTCATTACTAAGAGTCGCCTACTACAATAACAACGTCGGCAATACGTAATAAGAACACATTTTCAATGGTCTTTCATTTCTCACTTCAACAGCTTCCATAGACGTAAAAACACATACATGTTTTTCTGACTCCAGTCCTACATTCAAAAGGTTGATGTATTTTTCCTAATCCTGTCTTCATTCTACATGTAGCATTTACAGTTTTATTTACATGCACAGTGTAAAATACTCTGAAGAAGACACAAAAAGTCCAACCAGCGCTTTGGACATTAATATTCTAAAAAATTTTGTTCAATTTATCGAATCGAATGCCATACTGAAGTTAATGAAATGGTTTTGATTTTTTTCTAGTCTGCGAAGAATAAAACTTTGATTTATCGATCAGTACTATTCTCTGAAGGCAGTTTGTTCTTATACCATTGATTTCTCAGTCTCTATGCACCCAGCATGGTTATGATTAAGTTAAGACTAAATTTGCTTATAAAGTTAAGCATCGTTATACAATACCTGTGTAGTTGAATGTTCCCAGGCAAAACTGCATTATGTAATATTTTGCCAGATAACCACTAAATTAAGAATAACTTTAAAAAGTTTATAATTTCCTTAAAACATAAGAGCAAACAGCATTTGGTCTCTAAAATACCAAAATCATGTACCTGGGTCAAATAATAACAGATATATGTATTTTAACAATAGACTGCTGTGAAAGGTTTCACCTTCACTGACACTAAAACTTTTAGGAACTACGTGTTTTTTCTAGTGGATAAGATTCACATCACGACTCTTGATGATATCATTCCTTGTTTGGAGATCATAACAAGTGACTGTAAAAAATCAAATTTTGCGTGGAGCTACTAGATATTAACACAAAGCAATTTGGGTTCATCATTATGTAATTGCAAGAAAAAATCTTTAAAACCGTCTGTGTCTTGGATTTGCTGATTTGAAAAACAGTTTCATTGTCATTAATTGTGAGATTATTAATTATATTACTACCAATGTCTTCCACCTAATGTTTGAACAGTTTCTCGGGATTAATGGTCAGGTTTTCAGTATCAGTTATATTGGCCATATTTGGTTGTGAATGTTATAAAATATTAATGCAGCCAAAAAATGCAAATGTTACATGGTTAACAAACAAAAATAACACCAAAAACAAGTAGATACCAGGGCCCGGTTTCCAATCTCCGCACTCAGACTCATACTCATACTCGAGATTTCATACTCAAAATCGTGCTCACTGGAGTCGTACTCTAAAAAGCGTATCTAATGTCGTATTTCGAGTAGACCCAAACGTACTCAAATCTGACACTCATACTCGAGTTGCTATGGAACTCTTTATGATGTGAAATGCAAAATCACGCAAAGCCGCGCTGATTCATCGCTCTCCATTGGAATAGACCACCCCAGGAAATAGGCCAACATTATCGTCTGCTGTCGCTACAACTACAAGATTATGTCTATAACGTGGAATTCTGTTATTCATTTTTTAGTTTCAATAAATATTCTTATGCCATTTCCTTGATACATTTGGCAATTATTAAGCTTTACTTCTTGAGTTCCTCACCCAGTCCCGAAAATGTCTTAAGAAATTTGTAACAGCTTATCACATCACATCTCTGTTGCTAATTTAGTCTTGACATAAAACCCATTGCTGTGTAGGCCTACGCTGCTGTCAAACATTGATACTGTGTCTTGTATTTTACCAGGATGTATCAAGTGAGTTGACATTTGGCACGTGAGTTAAAAAACAATACTTGTCGGGCAGGCATTCAAAGTTCACCAGTGGCAGTGAACGGGACGAGACGTCTACTTAGAAATCGGCAAACAAAATCTGGGGATTGAGGAATTATAGATGACTAAGTTATGATGAGAAATGTACCTGACAGGGAAGCGAACTTTTTTAACTTCCCTCCCCTCCTCGTCTTTTGGAAACCCTACAAAACGTAGGCACACATACCGAAATAAGGGCAGCACAAACTTCTCACACGACTTTTCCCACAACTGCTTTCGACGCTTGTTACGACTCGCCGACAAGGGATTACAATGCG